>JZKD02S2301220.1:114969-127299 GCA_000966675.3 Picea glauca | reverse complement strand
AAATCTATTACAAGGTTATTTCTTTGTTCAAAAAAATTTCGACAGGGAAAAGATCACCTTCGCACTCCTCAAGGCTCTCCCCCATGTCAAACATTGGTGGGAAACTTACTGGGAGCAAATTTCCACGAAGGGATATGGAATATATGGGGTTGAGCCCACTTGGGATTTTTTTGTGGATGTGGTCAAAGAATAGTACTATCATGTTGATAACTATGAAGACCAGTACATGAGATGGACCAGACTGCGGCAAGAGAAGAGCCAAACAATGTTGGAGTTCACAAATACTTTACATACCTTGCACACCAAGTTGGGTATCAAAGACTCCGAGCGACATGTGGTTCTGAAATATCGTGGGGCTCTGCATAGGTACATCCAAACCGAAATGGATTTTCGAAACATCTCATCATTGGGAGTTGCCTATCGATATGCTGTCAAAATAGAGAAGAAATTTAGGCACCAGAAAAAATGGGAATTCGGGTCCGCAAATCTTCAACAACCAAAGAACAGTAAAGACGACCCTACCCAACAACCTCTAGACAACCAGTCCAAGGCACGGGACAAAAAGGGTAAAGAAAAGACGAAGAATGACACTAGGAAGTGGTGTGACCTCCACAAAATCCCTTGGCACAACACCAATGAATGTCGCTCGAAATAGTCATTGGTAGTCGAGGTCAAAGACACGGAGCTGAACCCTGATTCAGAATTCGATCCAGAAAATATTGAAAACAGACAGATCACTGATGCAGACCCCACTACTATTGTCGCGACCACAACAATTTAGCTAGAAGAACTAGTAGATCCTGAAGAGGGGGAGCGTCTCTTCCATTCACAGATGTGAGTGAAGGGGACCCCATTGCATTTAATTTTTGATAACGACAACCAGAAGAACCTCATCTCAGCTAAGGTCCTCAAATAGTTGGGGTTTTCGACAACATCGGGTGGCTTCACCAAGGATGAGATCTTTGCGTCAACCAACAGTGTTGTTTGTCATATGGAATCCATCCCTTCAAGGATGAGGTAGTGTGTGATATTTCCCCTCTTGATGTCTGTGATGTTGTTTTGGGCCAACCATATATGTGGAAATGTCATGCTATCTATGAGTCTAGACCGTGTAGTGTCATTATTACTCTAGGAGGTCAACTCTATAGGATACCAGAGTTAGTTCCAACTACTACTCCACCAAAACAACATCGCAAGGTAATCTCTCATAATTCAAAATTCATCCTCTTCATAGTATGTTCAAAGGATGTTCATAAGGCCACTACAACCACTGCAACCTCAACACCTTCTATCCAAAAAAAACAGATTGTCGAAGAGACAGAAGATAGTGTTTCTTCACCTATAATTGTGCCTACACAATGCCCCATCCAACCCAGAGACAACAAGTTGGTGGAACAAATTCAACCCCTCCAACAACAGGTTTGTGACAGTCTTCCACAAGCCAAGAAGCACAACTTCTCCAACACGACATGAAGCTCACCAAGCTTCAGATTCAGAAATGCTTTCCCCTCTTCCATGGGCACTCAACGCAATGGAGACCATTGCTTCATAAGGGGGGAGGATTGATCCAGGTGGATATTGGTGGCAACCCACCTAATCCAACTAGCTCCTCTTGTCAGTTTTTAGTGCAACACATTCTTCTGTATTTCTTTGTAATTATGGGTTCTACACTTCTGGGGATTTTTGAATCCCTGCACATCTTACAGGTGGATACTGGTGGCCTCCCACCTAATCCAACTGGCTTATTTTTTATTTTTTCATGTCAGCACATCTTGTTGTACTTCAAAGGCCGTTTTGGGCCCCTAAACAATGTTTTTTGGCTCACCACAGTTAAACTGTAAACAGGGTCAGAGTTTGATGGCGTAATGCGTAGTTCTTGAAAAGACCTTTCCAACTAGCTATCATGCACCTAAAACGGAGATCGTATGCAAAAGTTACAACCCCAGGAAGTTAATGTACTAACTTACCCAAACGTGGCCCACTTAACTTTTGGTGTTTCATCTCCTAGGGTTAGGTTTTTGGATGTCTATGGTTTTGGCATTCCTGATTATCATAAAAAGGCCTTCAGAGCCTCATTGTAATCATCTTCTGGCGAATGAGCGTAGTCGTCACATCTCTTCTCAGAGATAAAGATGCCACCATTCTAGCGAGTCTTTCACTCTGTATTTTTACAGTCTCTTTACAACTCTTTCATTAATAGAAATCAAGTATTGTTGTATTTCTCTGTTTCTGGCAATTTTCATGAGCATTTCATTGTAATTTCTTTGCTTTCATTTTGTTCTGAAAATAAATCTGGATCATTCTTAACACATAGTATAGCGAAATAAGAGAGAACATGACTACACTCAGATAAAAAATTGAGCATTGTTTATCATCTCTCATAATGACTTATAGCAGCAAAGCAAAAAAAGATCAAAACATTGTGTCCTCTAGAAAAAATCTTACAAGATCCAAAATTTATAAGCATAAGAAAGAAAGAAAAAAAAAAAAAACCTAAGAGACTATCATCAATATCGGCCTCCATCTAGAAACTTGCGAAAGTGGTGGAAATTTGCATAATGGTATTGGCAAGGTACTAGCTTCCTTATTTTTTGCTTAAGTATAAAAGTGAGGAATTCTCTAAAAAAAAAAAAAATCATCCCCAATTCATTAAGGTGTGTTATAACCATTTGAGGCACCCCTTCCCTAATCTAAGAACTCATACAACATAGATAAATCCTAATAACAACATAAATATTTATAATGACTATCCAAAGTTCCTAGACTTCAATAACCTTTTTGGCATTGTGTCAACACAAAAAGGGATGAATTGCAATGATCAAAATTCTATAATTAATAAATAGTGTCATCTGGTAATTAGTGATGGCAATATAAATATCTAGGATGTAGGACATAAGTAACTACGAAGTACATGACAATGAAGTAATTGCAATGGTGAAAAGTTCATAAATGATAACACACATATATATAAGACCTAGAACATAGGTATCTAAGAAGTGCATGACAACTATTATATCTAGGAAGTAGAACATCATATCTAACTTGAAGTACAAACACATGAATTGCAATAATAAAAAAACAATAAATGGTAGTGTTAATGCAAACATAAATATGTAGAAAGTAGAACATAGTTAGTTATAAATGTTGTATACCTCTTATATGCAAACATAATCTAGAAGAGAAACCTTTAACTTCAATAATAATCAAAGCATTCACATAAAATAATCAAGAAAAGAGAAATGTAGAGAAAACCCTTGAGGTAGGGTAACATCATTTATTATTCTTTAAGAAAGGAAATACTCCTCATGCAATGCTTGTTTGCTACAATCACCATACACTTCACCATGCTTGATTGCTACATTACTTATACTTCTTTATATTGTAATATCTACCTCCTAGGAACATTTTAGGGAAGGAACATTCTAGTAAGCCTTTTTACATTCATTAACCTCCTAAGAACATTCTAGTAAGTGAACCAATTAGTAAGCCTTGTTACTTTCATTATGTTCATATATCACATGAACTCTCCATACATATCAATACATAGCTACCTAACTATTATTATTCATCTTAGATACCTCCCTATATATTACAATAAAAATATATCTATATAAATTAGACTCCTCATACAATGTAAAACATGGTACCTATGAACCATAAGCCTTGTAACTAAGAACCATAAGCTTTACATGGATGGATAAACCATAGTACAAAGTAAAGTGAGGCAAGTCCACTTGATTTTTAAGACTTGCAAGTTGGCATGATCTTTTTCCAACCACTTATTGACATGATAGCAAGAATTGAATATACCATCATAGGAAGAAAAGCAATCACTACCATCTGTATTATCCAAGCGAGACAATAATTGAGATGCTCACCAATAAATTACATTACTACTCACATCACTCCACCAAACTCCTATAAAGAAAATATGAATATGGATGTATGTCACTTGTGACATTATGAGCTCAGAGCTCCATTTCAATTACTAAGGCCCCGCCATGGCCATTTGCTCAACAGTTTTCAGTCCACATCCAATCTCCAGCTTTGCTTGCAATACCCTCTAACAATTCACCTAACAAATAATGTGGAGCTGGGAGCAGCTTTAAGAAACAAATTGAAGTTTAACTGCCATTATTATCATAATCATAACCATCCGCATGGCGTACATTTAAAAAAATCTCAATAGTCTGTTCCACATCAATTTCAAACGCAAATCTGCTCTTTTTTTCACCATAAAATCGAAGGGAATGGACATCTGGTTTTGTATGCAGATAGATATTTGAGCTCAGAATCGAACGTGAGTAAGCTCTGTCGTTGGAATTAAATTTAATTAATGGCAGCTGCTTCAGAGAGAGGCCCCATTCCGACTTCCCCCCCTGCTCGTCAACTTTGCCTTTGTGCTCCGACGTCCCACCCTGGTTCGTTTCGTTGCCGGCTTCACAGAGGGGTGCCACCTAAAAATACAGTACAAAGCGAGAGCGAGCATGTCTGTACAGAAGTCCATTCTGCGTCGCCATCGAAAATGCCAATCTCGGTAATGCCTACTGCTGCGATGCAGTAATATAATAATTTTTAGGTTTCAGACAGAATGAATCTTTACTGCACTAATAGTATCACTCTTTCTTCCGACTCAGTGTCGAACCAAAAAACTCGATCAGAGTTCGGTTATTCTGCATCGACCGACTTTGGAAAGATGTTTGTAATAAAAAAGTATTAAGCTAAATGTTTTATTTTGTGGGTTTTTTAGGTCAGAATTTGGTCATGTAGGACAAAATCTTTATTTTCTGTTGTTTAAATTGCATTTTTGAATGTATAAATGGATTCAGCATGTTGAAAAACTTGGAAAAATTTAATTTATTCAAACTTAATCACTAAAATATGCAGATCCAATCATTTATCACCCAATTTTAAACAAAATCAAACTAAAAAAAATATCTGAAAACAACCTAAAAAATAAAACATTTATACTATTACAATAAAAAGTTATATCAAATATCAAATATAGTCGTTTGGTCTCACAAGATAAAGTTCTTATTGCTCGGGAATTTTATTTAAACGATTTGGATCGATTAAAAAATGTACAAAAATTTCAAAAAAGAATTATCCATATGTGAAATCTGAATTATGTTAAAAAATTTAATGATACCTCCGTGGTTCTGTAGGTCTACATATAATTTAGATTTAGTTTGTTGTTTTCACAGTTAATATATCATCATTATTAAACATCTAATTCCAAACTTTCATGATTTTGTGGATCTATTAAATGTAAATCTGAATAATTTATTTTTCAGCACTGCCCTCCCCAAGAGCCTAGCAGGATCTCCAGGTATATTGGTGTTGGATGTAGCATGACTTGGTGACAACCATACAGCTCAGCTTCCTAATGTAGATAACAAGTTTGTTCAACCAATTTATTTTCTACAACTCCACATTGGAGTGAACCAACATAAAAATAGAAGAGGGAAACCTCTAACATATCCATATCTATTAGTTTATTTTCACATTGGAGTGAACCAACATAAAAATAGAAGAGGGTTCAACCTCTAACATATCCATATCTAATAGTTTATTTTCTTTTAAGTACATATGTATATGTGGTTGAATAAGAGGGCAACTTCTGAACTATTCAATCATTAGTTTATTGTTTGTTTTTAAGTGGATCATGATTACATATGTGTTTGAGCGAATAAACATAAAGTAAAAGATGACACTCTCACATATCTAACAAATTAGTATATTGTTTTTTAAGTGTATCATAATTATTTGATTCACACATTGTACAGAGCGAATAAACATAAAGTAAAAGATGACACTCTCACATATCTAACAAATTAGTATATTGTTTTTTAAGTGTATCATAATTATTTGATTCACACATTGTACAAATTGCAGTGAACATACATAGAGCAGAAGTTGCAGTGAATATACATAGAGCAGAAGAGGCAACTCTTACATATTTAATATATAAAAAGAACATATATAGAGCAGAAGAGGCAACCTCTTACATATCCAATATATAAAAAGAACATACATAGAGTACATATCCAATATATAAAAAGAATATACATAGAGTAGAAGAGGCAACCTCTTACATATCCAATATATAAAAAGATGAAGGAAATTATTTACTAGAAATTGATTTAATTTAATTATGTCCTTCTAGCAGGGGCTATGGGGAAGAAGTGGAGGACATGGAATTTTTTTTCTGGAAAAACTTCAAGATGTATAGATAGATAGTTAATAGTATAGGCAGGGGTTGGAAAGAGGGAAGACATAATGATAATAATAAGCTGGCTTTATGACCTAAAGTAGATAGTTGTAAAATAAACTTTTAAAATTAATTAATTAATTAATAAAAATAATAATTTTAATTTGCATAAAAATTTTCATTTTAAATTATAATCTTGATTTGCATAAAAAGTTTAAAATTTTAATTTTAGAAACTTTAATAGTTTATATGTTATGAATTAAATTATTCAAAACAACAAATAATAACATTTGAATTATAAAAAATAAAAAATTTCATTTTACATATTCTAACAACTAATATATTACTAATTAAATTATTCAAAACAAAATAATAAATTCATTATTTCAGTGTATAATAAGTTACACAGTAAAATAATCTCATGTCCTTTTGCATAATATTACAAAATAGTTAAGGTATAATATGAATTTTTGATGGTGTACTATGGACAAGTATGAGGAATATATGGATTACTTCAAGAGTTTTTGGTGGACAGTAAAATTTTGATGCAGCAAGAATCCACCTCCTAACATCAGAGTACATATGCAACATAAGATTTCTTAATTTGTGCATATCTCGCATCACAACTTTCGTAATGCTTCTTCTGCATCTTTGCATTTCCCTGAGTTGTCAAATTGATCATGCCACAACCCCTGGGGTTGTACCTCATCTATCAAGGATCAATGTTTGTTTTCCTATAGCACCAACCAACAGATGTTAAAGAACACCAGTCTGTACTAACCAGTCTACACACATTCACTTGTTGCAACACGCCTTCTTCTATAGTAAGAATTATGTTGTAACACACCTACACTTGTGGTTACAACACATCTTCAACCATGTGCCTTTGATTGCAACACGTCTTTGATGCAACATGCATCATGTTATAGCACGCCTCTACTGCAACACGCCTCTTTTTTTGCAACATGTCTCTTATGTTGTGACATGCCTCTATTGCAACACATCTTTATTGTGACACACCTATGTTGCAACACACATCCTGCTGCAACATGCCTCCTATTATAGCCTCTTGCCGCAACACGCCTTTTGTTGCAACCATGGATGATTTTAAGGATGGATTTTTTTTTTAAATGTAGAAACCTTGGCGAATCTTACTAATCCTTCATATGCCAACTATAAATTTTTAGCGATATTTTTGTAAAAATATTCAAATTTATAAGGATTTTATATAGTTTTTATAAAATTTTGGCGATTTTTAAGGTAAAATAATTCTATCCTATATAATTTGGGTGAATCATTTTTAAAACAACAAATCTCGTTTTTGGAAAAACCATGGAAAATTAGCCCATGAGCGAAATTTAGCCCCTAAAATCATCCATGGTTGCAACCTCCTATTGCAACACACCTCCTTTTCAAAGTTCCTTCTGCTACAACACGCCTATGCTACAACACATCTTCTGCTACTACATGCATATGTTGCAACTCGAACTCACGTTAGTATCACACAATCCACAACAACCTCTATTCACAACCCCTTGTGTTACCTTCAGTGTAACATCCCCTTCGATTGTACCACACAATCCTGAATCAAGGGTTAATTTTTTTCAACCATGGAACATTCTCATATGAAGACCTCTAAAATATATGGAATACAAACAGACTTATGTACTCATACAAGAAATATCAACGCTCATAGAACCAAGAGCACTCATCCTCACTAATATTAATCAACCATAATTAAAATGTCGCAACCATAACATTTATATAGTCCTACAAATGCATTCGCATCTCATAGTGTATCAAGATATACAATCACCCCATCTATAGTGAACCATTAGTCCACTATATGGTCTCTCTCAAACTCGCATTTGTAGAGAATCACAAACCAAGCATGGTATTCTACATATCCATGTCATCTGCACAACAATACCATATGGAACTATTCCCTACTGGAATTTATTCATTCAAGCAATGGAATTTAACTTTCACATAGTCGTGCCAATAACATGGCAAATAGCATCATACAAGACTCCATTCATACACATGCACAAAAAGGTTAAATCTGTAAAACATCAAATCCCTTTTTATTCATTCATATAGATTACAATACAATGGCTCCATGGTCGGATAATCTTTGTTGGGTTGCTAGGACAAAGGCCATGGCAACCTCAACCACCTCTCTCTCACTATCTTGCACGATCTATCCTCTTGCCACTCTACAAGCTCCTTTGCAAGATCTTCGATTATGTGTTTTATTCTTTCAGAAATTGTTCACTTCAGTTTCCCCAGCAGGCTCCTCACACCCTTTCACCTTCCAACCTCTTATTCTTCCTTTCCTTAGCAATTCTTTTGTTAATGTTTATTCCATTATTATAGTTCTTTGCATTTCAACAGATAACAGCAACATAAGAACAAGATCACTAAGAAACACACATTCACAAGAGACACAACATTTATCCTGGGAAACCCTCTAGGGGAAGAAAACCCAGCAAACCTTCCTTAATATAAATAGCCAATACAATGCCAAGAGATCTTATGCTAAAACAGAAAGTCCTCTCCCAAGATATGTGCCACTCTCTCTCTCCTTTGTCGGTAACAGATCAAAACTTGTCTCTCAAATTGAGCAAGTGAGTAGTGATCAAATGAGGCGCTAGCCTCCTTTATTTATACAAGTTCTGGCATGTGTGAAGTGTCTCTTCACTGGCAGGGCTGACTTCTCCATCTGGGTGGGTAAACCCACCTTTATTATATTTCTGGGTCTTTTAATTAAATGTTGGGGCCGACTTCTTATTCTGCCTATTACAATTGTCTATTAACCAATCCGCAAAAAGTGATTTGGTCCTAATACAGTAACCAACATGATCAATCCACAATGGGGATTGATCCTATGAATAATATATCAATAATAATAAGAATACTCTTTGCAGTTACATTATTTTAACACTCTCCCTTAACAAGAAGGGTATTCTTCAGCAGTATCATGCGAGAGAGAGAGGACAGCATCATCAACAACATCAGGTGGGAGGACAACATCATCAATATCATCTTGGCTGGCGTATCTATAAATCATCGAAAGTTTTCTTCATCGGCAGCATCATCATTCACAAAGGAATGCCATCATCATCTGCATCAATATGTATCAGTAAAAAAATGATACCTCATCACAGCACTAGGCTGGCACATCATAGTACTACACTGGCTCAATGTCATAGCTGATAAGATGGTATCTCAGTGTCAGTCACATCTTGCTTTACGTCTAGCAACTAGGTCAGAAGCAAGGTATACATCATCTTGCTTTATGTCTAACAAATGGGTCCGAAGAAAGAAATAATCTTGCTTTACATCTAACAACTGGGTCAAAAGCAAGGAACACATCGTCATCTTGCTTTACGTCTAACAACGAGGTCAGAAGCAAGGAATCATCTTGCTTCACATCTAACAACTAGGTCAGAAGCAAGGAACACATCATCATCTTGCTTTATGTCTAATAGTGAGGTCAGTAGCAAGGAATCATCTTGCTTTACGTCTAACAACTAGGTCAAAAGCAAGGAACACATCATCATCTTTCTTTACGTCTAACAATGAGGTCAGAAGCAAGGAATCATCTTGATTTATGTCTAACAGCGAGGTCAGAAGCAAGGAATCATCTTGCTTTACGTCTAACAGCGAGTTCAAAAGCAAGGAATCATCTTGCTTTATGTCAAACAATGAGGTCAGAAGCAAGGAATCACACATCATCTTGCTTTACATCTAACAGCGAGGTCAAAAGCAAGGATACATCTTGCTTTATGTCTAACAGTGAGGTCAGAAGCAAGGAAACACACATCATCTTACTTTACGTCTAACAGCGAGGTCAAAAGCAAGGAATCATCTTGCTTTACGTCTAACAGCGAGGTCAGAAGCAAGGAATCACACATCATCTTGCTTTACGTCTAATAGTGAGGTCAGAAGTAAGGAATCATCTTGTTTTACGTCTAACAGCGAGGTCAGAAGAAAGGAATCATATATACTCCCCCTTTCAGGGAGGGTCCTTTCGGACTATACCAAGCTTATCTCAAAAGTGTTCAAACTTTACACGAGATAGAGGTTTGGTCAACACATCAGCAACCTATTCATCCGTGCTAATATACAGGAGCTTCAAGGATCCTCTATGCACCATGTCACGGATGTAATGATAGAGAATATCTATGTGCTTCGACCTGTCATGAAATATAGGATTCTTTGTCATCTTTATGCAGCTTTGGTTGTCACATAGGATCATGGTTTCTTCCATTTCTAGGTCAAATAAACCGGTCAACAACTTTTGAAGCCATATAGCTTCGCAGCTAGTAGAACATGCAGCAATGTACTCTTCTTCCACTGTGCTAAGAGAAATACTGGATTGCTTCCTGCTTTGCCATGAGATCATGGCTGATCCCAAATTGAAACAACATCCGGAAGTGCTTTTTCTGTCAGCAATACTTCCTGCCCAATATGCATCAGTATATCCACTCAATGTAAAGTTATGATCTCCATCATAGCTAAGACCATAATCTATTGAACCTTTAAGGTACCTCATCACATGTTTTGCAGCCACTAGGTGAACACGTCTGGGCTCTACCAAAAACTGACTCAAGGTGTTCACTGCAAAACAAATGTCTGGTCTGGTGTTTTTCAGGTACATCAGTGATCCAATAATCTATCTGTACAGTGTGACATCAATCAAATCTGACGAAGTATCAACCAACAGCTTCAGCTTCGCTTCCATGGGTGTATTCATGGGTTTGCATTCCAGCATGTTGAATCTCTTCAGGATTTCGACAGTGTACTTCCCTTGGTTAAGGAAGATCCTCTCTGGACTCTTCCATACCTCAAGACCCAAGAAATAATGCATTAGGCCAAGGTCTTTCATTTCAAATTCAAAGGCAAGTCTCCTTTTACATTCAGTGATGAGCTTTTCTTCTCCAGTTAAGAATTAGTCATCCACATATAGCAGTAAGATTACTAGCTCATTATCCATAATTTTGAAGTAGATATTTGAGTCTGATTTACTCTTGATAAAGCCTAAGCTCGTCAAGAAACTGTCTATACGGCCTTACCAAGCTCTAGGAGCTTGCTTCAATCTGTATAAGGCTTTCTTCAATCTGTAGACATGAGACTTCCTTTCTTCAACCTCAAATCCTTGAGGTTTCTCTATTAACACTTCCTATTCGATAACACCATTTAGGAAAGTTGTCTTCACGTCCATTTGGTGCATCTTCCATTTCATCTTAGTTGCAAGAGCTATGATGGTTCTAATTGAAGTGTATCTGGCTACAGGAGCGAATGTCTCTTCATAGTCAATGCCTTCTTTCTGGGAAAATCCATGAGCGACAAATCTTGCTTTATATTTCTCAATACTTCCATCAGCAACATGTTTTATTTTGAAGAGCCATCTATAGGATACCCCATCTTTATTCTTCGATCTGGGAACTATTTCCCATACTTCGTTCTTCATTATGGATTGGTATTCCTCTGCCATGGCATCTATCCATTCTTTTCTTTGAATGGCTTCTTCAAAGCAGGTAGGCTCTTATTCTAGAATATCACACATCAAAGTCGTATAGCTGGAGAATGGCTTTGGTCTTTTCACCTATCTCGAGGTTCCTTCTGGAACACCATACTTCTCTCCATCTTGAGTAGGCTCTCTTTCCCAAGCAGGATTTATTTTATGCGAGAAGGTCATTTGAGGAGGTTCTTGAACTTATGTTATATCATGGTCTTCAGGAGTCTCCTCATCAGGGGAAGTTATGACTTCCATCTCTGGTTCTACAGCTCTGGGAACTTCCCTCACTGATTCTGCAATCATAGGAATTACGGGTTCCTCTTCATATACTTCTTCAAGATGGCATTTTCTTGATTTCTTAAGTGTTGCTTCTTCATCAAAGGTCACGTCCCTACTGATCTCAATGTGGTGGTGACCTGGTATGTAGATTCTGAAGGCCTTGGAGACCCCAGAAAATATTCCCTTCTTTCCTTAAGGGTTCAACTTGTTTCTCTTTTCTTTAGGTATATGAATAAACAATGGATAGCCAAATATTTTGAGATGGCTTACCTCTGGCTTCTTTCCGGTGAACATCTCTTCTGGTGTCTTGAGCCCA
>JZKD02S2301220.1:50964-77739 GCA_000966675.3 Picea glauca | reverse complement strand
GGCGCAATCTGGTATTGAATGAAGCTGGTACCAGAAGAGGCGTCTAGATCGTACCAGATGAAGTTTGAGAGCTGGTACCAGATGAAGCTAGTACAAGAAGAGTAGAGAGCTAGTACAGGAAGAGCAGAGAGCTAGTACTGGATGAAGAGCAGAGCTGGTACCAGATGGAGCTATAGAGTTGTTACCAGATGAAGTTGGAGCCTTGGTACTAGAATAGGTCGATCCTTGGTACCGGAATACACTGGGTACTGGAATAGGTGGAGCCCTAGTACTGGAATAGACTGGGTACCGGAATAGGCGGAGCCTTGGCACCAGAATAGGTGGAGCCTTGGTACCAAAATAGACTGGGTACCGGATCGCGCCATAGTTGCAGTATTGGATCGCGCTATAGTTGTAGTACCGGAATAGTGAGGTACCAGGTCAAGTTGCTTAAGAGTCAAAGTGATTGTGAATATATAATCAAGCATTTAATCGAATTAACTCAAGAAAAGTAAACAAATCATGCCTTAATCATGAGTTACCTCTCTATGCATATGGACAAGGTCATCAAGTGTATTTGTGCAATTATATACACATAACTTAGGTAAAATAGGCTCAGATAGAGGGTAATATAGGGTAATAAAGGTGTCAAAATGGAGACTCGAGATTCCCCCATGCTTAAGTCATTGCATGTCCTCATGCAACAATGATCTTCAAAATTTCAAAATTGATGGTACTCCTCACTCGATCAACCATTCCCCAACGTTCCACCCTTCTTCATCTCCTAAGTTCCTTCTAAACAATATAAACTTCTTGGCCTATGCTTCACACTTCTTACCCATGGAAAAGTAGTTATGAATGAAAAGTGGAGTCATGACTAATAGATTATATTTGTTAGTTATTTGATGTTAAGTCTTATCCAATCTGTTGTGTATTCATAATTAGGAGAAAGGGTTGGATGTGACTCTAATATGATTATAGGATAATGGCCAAGAGTTTTCATAATGACTTTGACTAATAGGCCCCCCTTGCTAGATTACCTTTAAAATAAAAGTGATATAAGCATAGTTTAGATCTCATTTGAAGAGAGGAACACATAAAACAATACATCCCAAGATGATTAACTCGTTTCTTATTCAAGTTTTTAGAGATGAATATATTCTTGCTTAGGTAAGGTGAATTAGATATACTGAGGGTCCCACTTTTCATGCAAACCTATTTATTTTAAAGATACAAATCTAACATCATCTGATATATATAAAGAACATCATCCAAGATATATAAAGGTTATCTCATAGCCTTGATTTGATAATGCTTCAGAATGAGACCAAGGGATTTTGTTCAGTTTTAGGTGTGCCACTTTATGTTTTTCAACTCCCTTTACCCGACATAGCTTCGATGCAAGCAGGCCTATTCAGTACCTCGACGAGTTTACCTTAGTACCATACAACCATGGCCCTACTGCTAGCAGGCCTGTTCAGTACCTCCATGGGTTTACTTGTACTTCCTGATACTTCCTTTTTATTATATTACTCAAAAGATTTAGAATGATGTATATTGTTCATTGACAGCTATAGAGTATAAGGAAGGCAGGTGGTACGAGAGTGTTTGAGAGTTATTAGGCACATAATTAACTGCTTTCAATTATCTCAATGGTGAAATCATCCACATTAGACTTAAATCTCAGCTATTCAATGTATAATGGAACATCTCAGATAATGACTAAGAGGTCCCTCTAGTTAATCCTATTAGGGTTCTCATGAAAGTTAATTGAGGTTTTGTAAGGGCAGTCTACTACATGAGATTTTCATTAATACCTCCCAAGAGAAACTTGTAAAGATAAACTTGGATAAGAAATTATTGAATCAACTAGGTTAGTATTAGACATAATGGTGCCACCACTTTTCAATGGATATTTCAATTAGCAATCATTTTTTCAAAATGATGAGGTAACAAAATAGGTGCACCCATTATCATATAGAGCTAAATGTGAAAATATCTTCTTAAAGGATAGCAAGGATGATTCATTTAGGGGTGAGTGTAACAATTTAGGAGGAAGATCTACATGAGAGTAAAGAACAATTCAACACAATACTTTAATGATCCTTGATGGAAAGAACATGAAAAGATTAGCTCATACCTTCACTTACCTGAAGTGAAAACGATGTTAAGCACATGAGAAAGATCATATCACTTTGGCATCAATACCAGATTGGTAACTGGTATCAGAACATGTTTTTGTAGTATCGTAATAGATAGTATCGGAATAGCACAATACCCGAACAGGAACATAATAGTACCAGAACAAAGCAATACCGGAACAGAACAGTACTGGAATAGAGTAGTACCGTAACAAAACAGTATCGGAACAAAGAAATGAAAATAAGTAACAGGGGGAAGAAATAGAGTGACAGGATGAATGATTTCTATACGAGGAGATGTATATGAGGGCTTGCATAAGTTTATGGTAGGGAGCATGCAATAATTGAGGACGGGAAGATATATGATAGTAACCACATGTTTAATACATAATCAGTCTAATCCCTTAATAAATAAATAAAATTGAGTTTATAGATCCTAATACTTGAAACACTTAAATCGAGCAACAAAAATTGAATACGGGAAAAGAGATACCAACACCTTATTACCAGTACCAAATCACCTGAGTATCGGATGAACGCAAGGTTATGCTCCGTACCAGAATACCGCAGACCTTCTCCTTTGGTAGCGTATGGACGCATGGTTATGCTCTGTACCAGAATAGTGCAAACCTCCTCCTTTAGTACCATATGGATGGAAGGTTATGCTCAGTACCGGAATAGCGCAAACCTTCTCCTTTGGTACCGCATGGACGCAGGGTTATGCTCAGTGACGAAATAGCGCAGACCTTATCCTTTAGTACCAGATGAGCACAAAAGTGACCATCAGTACCAGATGAACGCAGAGGTGTGTTCCAATACCGGATGAACACAGACTTCCTCCCACAGTGTCGGATGAACGCAGAAATTTTGTCCAGTACCATATGAACGCAAAGGTGTGGTCCAGTATCGGATGAGCACAAAGGCAAACATTGTATTCTAGTACTCAAGGAGGATTTGACATAGTACCTGGTTGTATTTCTTTGTAGAATGAAACTTTGTAGGTTTCACTTTATGGCTGGTATTCTCTGAGTATCAATCTATAGAAGATGCTAGCAATCATTGTTGCTATAGGAAGAAATATATGATTTTTTTTTTGTTGAAATGTCATGCTGGAAAAACATTGTTGTTGTTTCCACTTCCATTTTATTAGAAAATAAACCTAACTACTATTGTCTCAGCAACCACTTCCCCCATGCTTGAGGTTTTGCATGCCCTGATGCAAACAATGTGAGATGCTAAAAAAAAGGTTGCTTAGAGGGTTGCCAACATCTGTTAAAAACAAACCAATAGAACTAATTAAAACTAGATTTTTATTCATGCTTACAAACAGAAAAATTAGGGAAAATGTCAAAATTTGAATTATTAGCTATGAATAAATAGTTTGGAATTAACATTTAGTTTCAAATACTATTAAAAAGATCACTTATTGATCATCCTTATGAAATAGTGGTCTTAAAATAAAGAGGTAATGATAAAGCACAAACGCATCTTTTTTAACAACTTAAGGGAAAAAAAGAAATTTGAATAAGTAGGTCATGGTGCACTCCCTTAAGTGTTATCTTCCATTGACAATGATGCCTTCTCTGCTTTTGAAACCCTTCCAGTATTATGTGTGAAGGCATAGGATGAAGAGATTACCTTCCCATAAAATTCCAAACAAAATTTTCGTAACTTTTAGAAAGAAATCTAATATAGGAACAAAAGATCTTAAACTGATTGTTTTATTAACTTTTGACATTCCTATTTATGAAAAGTATGAAAGATATGTTGCATTGTACTTATGTGCAGCATTCATTTATTTATTTACCTATCCTACTCTAATTGAACAAAATAAAATGTCCTTCAAGTATAGGAATACTTCTAGTGAATCCATGTGTGTAACAGGTTTAGAAATATATCCATACTCAGGTTTAAAAGATAAATTTTATTGCATATCGGAGTATGAAGGACCAGCTTCTTTGATGATGAGATCAAGAAATAATGAAAAATAAAAGAGTGGTGTGGCCTAATAACTAATTGAAACCATATTTCAATAGGATCATTATATTCTTGTTTCTCTTCTTTTTTTAGGTCACACTGAATGTCTTCCTCTACCATGCTCTGTAGATTATCCTCTTCGATATGATTGGTATTTGGAGTACATACAGGATCTCCTGAGAGGCATGCTAAGGACTCCTCAATCTCAAGTTCCATTGGTTGCTCTCCATTGAATTCTATCCATGACTCTTTATTCACCTCAACAAATTGACAAGAGGAATCCGACGGGACTTCTAAATATTCATGTGGAGAGACAACTAAATTATTGACTGCTGTGAAGATATTCTCTTCCTGAGAAGCAGATATCCTAGCTACTGCTAGAATGCGAGAAATTTTTTGGAGGAACATTCTTTAAGCTCTTGATCATCCTTGAATTACTCTAGTTGGTTGATGATCCTTGTCTCGCAACGCCAATTAGTACTCGAGGGTTCTTACAACACCCCAAAAATGATTTATCATCAAAGATCTAAATTTTAAAACTATTTGCAAAATTAAAACACACCAAACTTGAACTCCTTGCGTTATTGGGACCCTTTTGTCACTAGGTTATCGCTTCGCACAAGTTATCTCATCATGAATAAAACTAAATCTGCATAAAATAAGTAAAAACACACTTGCATTAAAAGAAGAGAGGACAACCTAACTTTAGGGAAATTATATGCATAATATATTACCAAACATAAATTATCGATCGGGATTTGTAGTCAGTAGAGTTGATGCACTATATGTGTTGATAATAGATAGGTTCCTATGTCTGATGAGTATAGCTCAATCAAGAAAACAAACTAAAATCCAACACTCTGTTTTCACACTTCAAAGATAACACTCTTCACACAATTCAAAAATTAGAAAGCAAAACTCATAAACAAGCATGTGATCTAAAGTTCTTGCTTAGGTAATGGACCTGTTCATCGATGGCTCATGAAAGGAAAGGATGAACTTTGATTCTATCTCCTAGAGCAACTAAACTAACACCCATTAACACTCTGCACATTCTTAAAAGGGAAACTCAATCAACCTTAAAAGAAATGTTGGTCAAAGTAAAACACTCCATTATAGGTACATGTAGTGTGAGAGATGGAGGTCTTGATTGTGCATGTGTTTGCAAGGTGTAACCTAATCAATTCTGGAAAAGATGGCTAAGTGTAGTGGGATGCTCCATTAAAGGCTCATGTATGGTGAAAGATAGAGACTCCACTTGTTCCTAGATTTTCAAAGTACTACAAGCATTTAAAATGTTTAATCTAGCAAATGATACTCACACAGAAATAACAATTAACTAATCATAAATCGTTACATTCATACTGTACATAAAACTCTTACTCACATAAATTCATTACACATCTATATTGTATGCCATCAAAGGTATCACTAAAATATAACAAGACTGGATTTTAAATGCTATGATTAAGTACATAGTTACTATGTTCACACACACACACACACATACACACAAAAATCCAGAATTATAATTACAAATAAAATACAAGGAAGCTTACCTTGATTGGGTCGGTGGGACCTTGTTGTACCAATAAGGAAGCTTAAGAAAGACTTACAAAGAAAAATATTTGATCATACGCACGAAATCCATGAATTGCAACTTATCTCATTACTTCAGAAAAATAGAGTACAATCAATAGTTTTCAAAAACCAATTCTACAACATAACTATTCTTCTCTTCAAGAACCAATATTAAACTATAACAATTCCTCCCTAATCAGACCTATGAGGTCTTATTTATACATAAAATCCATGGAGGAATAGATGAAACCGAATCCCCAAACTAAGAAAACATTTTTTACAATTTTAGGATAAATCCCAAAAATTTGTTTTTTATCAATTCGGGCAAATTCGAGTTAGGGCTCCACCCATGTCTCCCAAAACAATTCTAATTTTGAAAAATTTCCCTCTTATTACTCAATTTTCCATATTCTAGACAAAACCCATATCTTCGAATTTCTAGATCTGATACCATATGCACGGAAATTGAGGTGCAAGTTGGTAGTTTGAGTTTTGTGCTAATTTTGGCATAATCATTCCCCCTAAGTTGCAGGTCCACATGTGCGATCTGGGTGAATTCTAAAACATAGGACTGCATGTAAACATCATTCTGGACAAAACCCATGTCCCTGATTTTCTTCTAGAAACATTAAAAAAATTTGAATTGTCTCTAGTACCAAATTAGCACAGCTGGTACCGGATTAGAACAGTTAGTAACAGAATCTTGTAGGCAGGAGTTTAGAACCGTATGAACACAGTCACGCCTATGGGTACCGGACCAACGTGATGGTAGTACTGTATGGAGATAGTACTAGAATAGACACAATCTGGTATCGAATGAAGTTGGTACCGGAAGAGGCGCAAAGATGGTATCGGATGAAGTTGGTACAGGAAGAGCAGAGAGATAGTACCAGATGAAGTGCAAAGCTGGTACCGGATGGAGCTGGAGAGCTGCTACTGGATGAAGTTGGAGCCTTTGTATCGGAATAGGTGGATCCTTGGTATCAGAATAGGTGGAGCCTTGGTATTATAATAAATTGGGTACCAGAATAGGTGGAGCCTTGGTACCGGAATAGACTAGGTACCAGATCGCGTCATAGTTGCAGTACTGGATCGCGCTATAGTTGTAGTACCAAAATAGTGAGGTACCAGGTCAAGTTGCTTAAGATTCAAAGTGATTGGGAATATATAATCAAGCATTTAATCGAATTAACTCAATAAAAGTAAACAAATCATGCCTTAATCATGAGTTACCTCTCTATGCATATGGACAAGGTCATCAAGTGTATTTGTGGAGGAAACTGTCTATTATATACACATAACATAGGTAAAATAGGCTCAGATAGAGAGTAATATAGGGTAATAAAGGTGTCAAAATGGAGACTCAACATTCCCACATGCTTAAGTCATTGCATGTCCTCATGCAACAATGATCTTCAAAATTTCAAAATTGATGGTACTTCTCACTCGATCAAGCATTCCCCGATGTTCCACCCTTCTTCAGCTCCTAAGTTCTTGTTAAACAATATAAACTTCCTGGCCTATTCTTCACACTTTTTACCCATGGAAAAGTAGTTATGAATGAAAAGTGGAGTCATGAGTAATAGATTATATTTTTTAGTTATTTGATGTTAAGTCTTATCCAATCTGTTGTGGATTCATACTTAGGAGAAAGGGTTGGATGTGACTCTAATATGATTATAGGATAATGGTCAAGAGTTTTCATAATGACTTTGACCAATAGGCCCCACTTGTTAGATTACCTTTAAAATAAAAGTGATGTAAGCATAGTTTAGATCTCATTTGAAGAGAGGAACACGTAAAAAATACATCTCAAGATGATTAACTCATTTCTTATCCAATTTTTTAGAGATGAAGCTCTTCTTGCTTAGGTAAGGTGAATTACATATACTGAGGGTCCCACTTCTCATGCAAACCTATTTATTTTAAATATAGAACTCTAAAGTGGATACTTGAAGGTTCTTAAGAACATCATCTGAGAGATATAAAGGTCATCTCACAGCCTTGATTTGATAATGCTTCAAAATGAGACCAAGGATTTTTGTTCAATTTTAGGTGTGCCACTTTATGTTTTTCAACTCCCTTTACCCGGCATAGCCTCGCTGCCAGTAGGCCTATTCAGTACCCCAATGAGTTTACCTTAGTACCATACAAGCATGGCCCCGCTGCCAACAGGCCTGTTCAGTACCTCGGCGGGTTTACTTGTACTTCCTGATACTTCCTTTTTATTATATTACTCAAAAGATTTAGAATGATGTATATTGTTCATTGACAGCTTTAGAGTATAAGGAAGGAAGGTGGTACGAGAGTGTTTGAGATTTATTAGGCACATAAATAACTGCTTTCAATTATCCCAAGGGTGACATCATCCACATTAGACTTAAATCTCATCTATTCAATGTATATTGGAACATCTCGGATAATGACTAAGAGGTCCCTCTAGTTAATCCTATTAGGGTTGTCATGAAAGTTAATTGAGGTTTTGCAAGGTGGTCCACCACATGAGGTTTTCATCAATACCTCCCAAGAGAAACTTGTAAAGATAAACTTGGATAAGAACTTATTGTATCAACTAGGTTAGCATTAGACATAATTGTGCCATCACTTTTCAATCGATATTTCAATTAGCAATCATTTTTTCAAAATGATGAGGTAACAAGATAGGTACACCCATTATCATATAGAGCTAAATGTGAAAATATCTTCTTAAAGGATAGCATGGATGATTCATTTAGGGGTGAGTGTAACTATGTAGGATGAATATGTACATGAGAGTAAAGAACAATTCAACACAATACTTAAATGATCCTTGATAGAAAGAACATGAAAACATTAGCTCATACCTTCACTTACCTGAAGTGAAAACGATGTTAAGCACGTGAAAAAGATCATATCACTTTGGCATCAGTACCAGATTGGTAACTGGTATCAGAACATGTTTTTGTAGTACCATAATAGATAGTATCGGAATAGCACAGTACCTGAACAGGAATAGAACAGTACCGGAACAGAGCAGTACCGGAACAGAACAGTACCGGAATAGAGTAGTACCAGAATAGAACAGTACCAGAACAAAGAAACGAAAATAAGTAACAGGGGGAAGAAACAAAGTGACAGGATGAATGATTTCTATACGAGGAGATGTATACGAGGGCCTGCATAAGTTTATGGTAGGGAACTAATTGGGGTCAAGAAGATATATGATAGTAACCACATGTTTAATACATAACCAGTCTAACCCTTAATAAAACAAAAAATGTTGAGTTTATACGTCCTAATACTTGAAACACTTAAATCGAGCAACAAAAATTGAATATACGATAAGAGCTACCAACACCTTATTACTAGTACCAAATCACCTGAGTACCGGATGAATGCAGGGTTATGCTTAGTGCCAGAATAGCGCATACCTTCTCCTTTGGTACCAGATGGACGCATGGTTATGCTCAGTACCGGAATAGTAGAGACCTCCTCCTTTGGTACCAGATGAGCACAGAGGCGACCATCATTACCAGATGAACGCAGAGGTGTGGTCCAATACTGGATGAACACAGACTTCCTCCCATAGTACCGGATGAACGCAGAAATGTTGACCAGTACCGGATGAACGAAGAGGTGTGGTCCAGTGCCGAATGAGCACAGAGGCAAACATTGTATTGTAGTACTCAAGGAGGATTTGATAGAGTACTTGGTGGTAGTGCTTTGTAGAATGAAACTTTGTAGGTTGCACTTTGTGGCTGGAATTCTCTAAGTATCAAGTTGTAGAAGATGCTAGAAATCACTATTGCTATAGCAAGAAATATATGAATTTTTTTTTGTCGAAGTATCATGCTGGAAAAACATTGTTGTTGTTTCCACTTCCATTTTATTAGAAAATAAACCTAACTACTATTGTCTCAGCAACCACTCCCCCATGCTTGAGGTTTTGCATGGCCTCATGGAAACAATGTGAGATGTTAAAAAAAGGTTTGCTTAGAGGGTTGCCAACATTTGTTAAAAACAAACCAATAGAACAAATTAAAACTAGATTTTTATTCATGCTTACAAACAGAAAAATTAGGGAAAATGTCAAAAGTTGAATTATTAGCTATGAATAAATAGTTTGGAATTAACATTCAGTTTCAACTACTATTAAAAATATCACTTATTGATCATCCTTATGAAATAGTTGTCTTAAAATAAATAGGTAATGATAAAGCACAAATGCATCTTTTTTAACAACTTAAGGGAAAAAAATAAATTTGAAGAAATAGTTCATGGAGTACTCCCTTAAGTGTTGTCTTCCATTGACAATGATGCCTTCTTCGATTTTTAAACCCTTCCGGTATTATGTGGGCATTCATAGGATGAAGAGATTACCTTCTCATAAAATTCCAAACAAAATTATCATGACTTTTAGAAAGAAATCTACTATAGGAACAAAAGATCTTAAACTGATTCCTTTATTAACTTTTCACATTCCTATTTATGAAAAATATGAAAGATATGTTGCATTGTACTTATGTGCAACATTCATTTATTTATTTACCTATCCTACTCTAATTGAACAAAATAAAATATCCTTCAAGTATAGGAATACTTCTAGTGAAGCCATGTCCATAACATGGCTAGAAATATATCCATACTCAGGTTTAAAAGATAAACTTTAATGCATATCGGATTATGAAGGACCAGCTGCTTTGATGATGAGATCAATCAATAATGAAAAATAAAAGAGTGGTGTGACCTAATAACTATTTGAAACCATATTTCAATCGGATCATTATATTCTTGTTTCTCTTCTTTTTTTAGGTCACACTGAATGTCTTCCTCTACCATGCTATGTAGATTATCCTCTTCGAGATGATTGGTATTTAGAGTACATATAGGATCTTCTGATAGGCATGCTAATGGCTCCTCAATCTTAGGTTCCATTGGTTTCTCTCCATTGAATTCTAACCATGATTCTTTATTCTCCTCAACAAATTGACAAGAGGAATCCGACGAGACTTCTAAATCTTCCTGTGGAGAGACAACTAGATTCTTGATTGTTGTGAAGATATGCTCTTCCCGAGAGGCAGATATCCCAGCTATTGCTATAATGTGACAAAGTTATTAGAGGAACATTCTTCAAGTGATTGATCATCCTTGAATTACTCTAGTTGGTTGATGATCCCTGTCTCGCAACGCCAATTAGTACTCGAGGGTTGTTACAACACCCCAAAAATGATTTAGCATCAAAGATATAAATTTTAAAACTATTTGCAAAAATAAAACACACCAAACTTTAACTCCTTGCATTGTTGGGACCCTGTTGTCACCAGGTTATCGGTTCGCACAAGTTAGCTCATCATAAATAAAACCAAATCTGCATAAAATAAGGAAAAAACACACTTACATTAAAAGAAGAGAGAACAACCTAACTTTGGAGCAATTATATGCATAATATATTACCAAACATAAATTATCGAATGGAATTCATAATCATTAGAGTTGATGCACTATATGTGTCGATAACAGATAGGTTCCTATGTCTAATGAGTATAGCTCAATCAATAAAACAAACTAAAAACCAACACTCTATTTTCACACTTCAAAGATAACACTCTCCACACAATTCAAAAATTAGAAAGCAAAACTCATAAACAAGCATATGATCTAAAGTTCCTTCTTAAGTGATGGACCTGTTCATTGATGGCTCATTAAAGGAAAGGATGAACTTTGATTCTATTTCCTAGAGAAACTAAACTAACAGCAATTAACAATCTGCACATTCTTAAAAGGGAAACTCAATCAAGCTTAAAAGAAATACTGGTCAAAGTAAAACACTCCATTATAGGTACATGTAGGGTGAGAGATGGAATTCTTGATTGTGCATGTGTTTGCAAGGTGTAATCTAATCGATTCTAGAAAATAAGGCTAAGTGTAGTGGGATGCTCCATTACAGGCTCATGTATGGTGAAAGATACAGACTCCACTTGTTCCTAGATTTTCAAAGTACAACAAGCATTTAAAATGTTTAATCTAGCAAATGATATTCACACAGAAATAACAATTAACTACTCATAAATCGTTACATTCATACTGTACATGAGACTCTTACTCACACAAATTCATCACACATCTATATTGTATGCCATCAAAGGTATCACTGAAATATAACAGGACTGAATTTTAAATGATATGATTAAGTACATAATTACTATGTTCACACACACACATACACACAGAAATCCAAAATTATAAATACAAATAAAATACAAGGAATCTTACCTTGAGTGGTTCAATGGGACCTTGTCTTACCAACAAGGAAGCTTAAGAAAGACTTACAAAGAAAAACATTTGATCAAACGCACGAAATCCATGAATTGCAACTTATCTCATTACTTCTACAACATAACTATTCTTCTCTTCAAGAACCAATATTAAACCATAACAATTCCTCCCTAATTATACCTATGAGATCTTATTTATACATAAAATCCATGGAGGAATAGATGAAACCGAATCCCCAAACTAAGAAAACATTTTTTACAATTTTAGGATAAATCCCAAAAATCTGTGTTTTTTATCAATTTGGGCAGATTCGAGTTAGGGCTCCACCCATGACTCCCAAAACAATTCTAATTTTGAAAAATTGCCCACTTATTACTCAATTTTCCATATTCTAGACAAAACCCATATCTTTGAATTTCTAGGTCTGATACCATATGCACGAAAATCGAGGTGCAAGTTGGCAGTTTGAGTTTTGTGTTAATTTTGGCATAATCATTCCCCCTGAGATGGAGGTCCACACGTACAATTTGGGTGAATTCTGCCCCACGAGACCGCATGCAAACATCATTCTGGACAAAACCCATGTGCCCGATTTTCTTCTAGAAACATTCAAAAATTTTGAATTATGTCTAGTACCGGATTAGCATAGTTCGTACCAGATTAGAACAGTTAGTACCGGAATCGTGTAGGAAGGGGTTTAGTACCGGAAGAACACAGTCAAGACTATGGGTACCAGACCAACGTCATGGTAGTATCGGATGGAGCTAGTACCAGATTAGGCGCAATCTAGTATCGAATGAAGCTGGTACCGGAAGAAGCGTAGAGATGGTACCGAATGAAACTGAAGAGCTAGTACCGGATGAAGCTGGTACAGGAAGAGCGCGGAGCTAGTACTGGATGAAGTGCAGAGCTGGTACCACATGGAGCTGGAGAGCTGCTACCGGATGAATCTGAAGCCTTGGTATTGGAATAGACTGTGTACCGGAATAGGCGAAGCCTTGGTACCATAATAGGTGGAGCCTTGGTACTGGATTAGACTGGGTATAGGAATAGGTAGAGCTTTGGTATCGGAATAGACTAGGTACCAGATCGCGCCATAGTTGCAGTATTGGATCGCGCTATAGTTGTAGTACCGGAATAGTGAGGTGCCAGGTCAAGTTGCTTAAGAGTCAAAGTGATTGGGAATATATAATCAAGCATTTAATCGAATTAACTCAAGAAAAGTAAACAAATCATGCCTTAATCATGAGTTACCTCTCTATGCATATGGACAAGGTCATAAAGTGTATTTGTGGAGGAAATAGTCAATTATATACACATAGCATAGGTAAAATAGGCTCGGATAGAGGGTAATATAGGGTAATAAAGTTCTCAAAATGGAGACTCAACATTCCCCCATGCTTAAGTCATTGCATGTCCTCATGCAACAATGATCTTAAAAATTTTTAAATCGATGGTACTCCTCACTCGATCAAGCATTCCCCGACATTCCACCCTTCTTCAACTCCTAAGTTCCTGCTAAACAATATAGTCTTCTTGGCCTATGCTTCACACTTCTTACCCATGGAAAAGTAGTTATGAATGAAAAGTGGAGTCATGAGTAATAGATTATATTTGTTAGTTATTTGATGTTAAGTCTTATCCAATCTGTTGTGGATTCATAGTTAGGAGAAAGGGTTGGATGTGACTCCAATGTGATTACAAGATAATAGCCAAGAGTTTTCATAATGACTTTGACTAATAGTCCCCCCTTGCTAGATTACCTTTAAAATAAAAGTGGTATAAGCATAGTTTAGATCTCATTTGAAGAGAGGAACACATAAAACAATACATCCAAAGATGAGTAACTCGTTTCTTATCCAAGTTTTTAGAGATGAAGCTCTTCTTTCTTAGGTAAGGTGAATTACATATACTGAGGGTCCCACTTCTCATCCAAACCTATTTATTTTAAAGATAGAACTCTAAAGTGGATACTTGAAGGTTCTTAAGTACATCATCCGAGAGATATAAAGGTCATCTCATAGCCTTGATTTGGTAATGCTTCAGAATGAGACCAAGGGTTTTTGTTCAGTTTTAGGTGTGCCACTTTATGTTTTTCAACTCCCTTTACATGGCATAGCCCCGCTACCAGCAGGCCTATTCAGTACCCCGACGGGTTTACCTTAGTACCATACAAGCATGGCCCCACTGCCAGCAAACCCGTTCAGTACCTCGGCGGGTTTACTTGTACTTCCTGATACTTCCTTTTTATTATATTACTCAAAAGATTTAGAATGATGTATATTGTTCATTGGCATCTTTAGAGTATAAGGAAGGCAGGTGGTACAAGAATGTTTGAGAGTTATTAGGTAGATAATTAACTGCTTTCAATTATCCCAAGGGTGACATCATCCACATTAGACTTAAATCTCAGTTATTCAATGTATAATGGAACATCTTAGATAATGACTAAGAGTTCCCTCTAGTTAATCCTATTAGGGTTATCATGAAAGTTAATTGAGGTTTTGCGAGGGCAGTCCACCACATGAGGTTTTCATCAATACCTCCCAAGAGAAACTTGTAAATATAAACTTGGATAAGAACTTATTGAATCAACTAGGTTAGTATTACACATAATGGTGCCACCACATTTCAATGGATATCTCAATTAGCAATCATTTTTTCAGAATGATGAGGTAATATGATAGGTGCACCCATTATCATATAGAGCTAAATGTGAAAATATCTTCTTAAAGGATAGCAAGGATGGTTCATTTAGGGGTGAGTGTAACAATGTAGGAGGAAGATGTACATGAGAGTAAAGAACAACTCAACACAATACTTAAATGATCCTTGATAGAAAGAACATGAAAAGATTAGCTCATACCTTCACTTACCTGAAGTGAAAACGATGTTAAGCACATGAGAAAGATCATATCACTTTGGCATCAGTACCAGATTGGTAACTGGTATCAGAACATGTTTATGTAGAACCGTAATAGATAGTATCGGAATAGAACAGTACCCGAACAAGAATAGAATAGTATCGAAACAGAGCAGTACCGGAACATAACAATACCGGAATAGAGTAGTACCAGAACAGAACAGTAACAAAACAAAGAAACGAAAACAAGTAAAAGGGGGAAGAAACAAAGTGACAGGATGAATTATTTCTATACGAGGAGATGTATACGAGGGCTTGCATAAGTTTATGGTAGGGAGGGTGCAATAATTGAGGACAGGAAGATATATGATAATAACCACATGTTTAATACATAATCAGTCTAATCCCTTTATAAAATGAAAAAATGTTGAGTTTATACGTCCTAATACTTGAAACACTTAAATCAAGCAACAAAAATTGAATATAGGATAAGAGATACCAACACCTTATTACCAGTACCAAATCACCTGAGTATCGGATGAACGTAGGGTTATGCTCAGTACTGAAATAGCGCAGACCTTCTCCTTTGGTACCGAATGGACGCAGGGTTATGCTCGATACCAGAATAGCGCAGACCTCCTCCTTTGGTACCATATGGACGGAGGGTTATGCTCAGTACCAGAATATCTCAAACCTTCTCCTTTGGTACCTGATGGACGCATGGTTATGCTCAGTGTCGGAATAGCGCAGACCTTATCCTTTGGTACGAGATGAGAACAGAGGGGACCATTAGTACCATATGAACGTAGAGGTGTGGTCCAATACCGAATGAACACAGACTTCCTCCCACAGTACTATATGAACGCAGAAATGTTGTCCAGTACCGGATGAATGCAGAGGTGTGGTCCAGTACCGGATGAGAACAGAAGCAAACATTGTATTCTGGTACTCAAGGAGGATTTGACAGAGTACCTAGTGGTACTGCTTTGTAGAATGAAACTTTGTAGGTTGCACTTTGTGGCTGGCATTCTCTGAGTATCAAGTTGTAGAAGATGCTAGCAATCACTGTTGCTATAGCAAGAAATATATGAATTTTTTTTCTGTTGAAGTATCTTGCTGGAAAAACATTGTTGTTGTTGCCACTTCCATTTTATTAGAAAATAAACCTAACTACTATTGTCTCGGCAACCACTCCCCCATGCTTGAGGTTTTTCATGGCCTCATGCAAACAATGTGAGATTCTAAAAAAAAGGTTGCTCAGAGGGTTGCCAACATCTGTTAAAAACAAACCAATAGAACTAATTAAAACTAGATTTGTATTCATGCTTACAAACAAAAAAATTAGGGAAAATGTCAAAAGTTGAATTATTAGCTATGAATAAATAGTTTAGAATTAACATTCAGTTTCAACTACTATTAAAAATATCACTTATTGATCATCCTTATGAAATAGTGGTCTTAAAATAAATAGGTAATGATAAAGCACAAATGCATCTTTTTTAACATCTTAAGGGAAAAAAAGAAATTTGAAGAAGTAGGTCATGGACCACTCCTTTAAGTGTTATCTTCCATTGACAATGATGCCTTCTCCGCTTTTGAAACCCTTCCAATATTATGTGTGCATTCATAGGATGAAGAGATTACCTTCCCATAAAATTCCAAACAAAATTATCATAACTTTTAGAAAGAAATCTACTATAGGAAGAAAAGATCTTAAACTGATTGCTTTATTAACTTTTGACAATCCTGTTTATGAAAAGTATGAAATATATGTTGCATTGTACTTATGTGCAACATTCATTTATTTATTTACCTATCCTACTCTAATTGAACCAAAAAAAATTCCCTTCAAGTATAGGAATACTTCCAGTGAAGCCATGTGCGTAATAGGTTTAGAAATATATCCATACTCAGGTTTAAAAGATAAATTTGAATGCATGTCGGAGTATGAAGGACCAATTGCTTTGATGGTGATATCAAGCAATAATGAAAAATGAAAGAGTGGTGTGACCTAATAACTAATTGAAACCATATTTCAATAGGATCATTATATTCTTGTTTCTCTTCTTTTTTTAGGTCACGCTGAATGTTTTCATCTACCATGCTATGTAGATTATCCTCTTCGAGATGATTGGTATTTGGAGTACATACAGTATCTGCTGAGAGGCATGCTAAGGACTCCTCAATCTCAGGTTCCATTGGTTGCTCTCCATTTAATTCTATCCATGAATATTTATTATCCTCAACAAATTGATAAGAGGAATCCGACGGAACTTCTAATTCTTCCTGTGGAGAGACAACTAGATTCTTGACTGCTGTGAAGATATGCTCTTCTTGAGAGGCAGATATCCCAGCTACTGCTAGAATGCCAGAAATTTCTTGAAGGAACATTCTTCAAGCTCTTGATCATCCTTGAATTACTCTAGCTGGTTGATGATCCCTCTCTCTCAACGCCAATTAGTACTTGAGGGTTCTTACAACACCCCAAAAATGGTTTATCATCAAAGATATAAATTTTAAAACTATTTGCAAAAATAAAACACACCAAACTTGAACTCCTTGCGTTACTGGGACCCTATTGTCACCAGGTTATCGGTTCACACAAGTTAGCTCATCATAAATAAAACTAAATATGCATAAAATAAGGAAAAAACACACTTGCATTAAAAGAAGAGAGGACAACCTAACTTTGGAGTAACCCCACCAAAGTGGATGTGTGGGTTCTTCCCTCACGTCTTGTTATCTTCTCTCCACCCTTAGGTCATCCATAAAACCAATCCAAAACCATTAAAGCAATCTGATTCAAATACTACCTATTACCATTTACAACTCCCCAACAACGGTGCCAAAATGTTGGTGCAATTATATGCATAATATATTACCAAACATAAATTATTGATCGGGATTCGTAATCAGTAGAGTTGATGCATTATATGTGTCGATAATAGATAGGTTCCTATGTCTGATGAGTATAGCTCAATCAAGAAAACAAACTAAAAACCAACACTCTGTTTTCACACTTCAAATATAACAATCTTCACACAATTCAAAAATTAGAAAGCAAAACTCCTAAACCAGCATATGATATAAAGTTCTTGCTTAGGTGATGGACCTGTTCATTGATGGCTCATTAAAGGAAAGGATGAACTTTGATTCTATCTCCTAGAGCAACTAAACTAATAGCAATTAACACTCTGCACATTCTTAAAAGGGAAACTCAATCAAGCTTAAACAAAATACCGGTCAAAGTAAAACACTCCATTATAGGTGCATGTAGGGTGAGATATGGAGGTCTTGATTGTGCATGTGTTTGCAAGGTGTAACCCAATCAATTCTGGAAAAGAAGGATAAGTGTAGTGGGATGCTCCATTATAGGCTCATGTATGGTGAAAGATAGAGACTCCACTTGTTCCTAGCTTTGCAAAGTACAACAAGCATTTAAAATGTTTAATCTAGCAAATGATACTCACACAGAACTAACAATTAACTACTCATAAATCGTTACACTCATATTGTACATAAAAATCTTACTCACTGAAAGTCATCACACATCTATATTGTATTTCATCAATGGTATCACTAAAATATAACATCACTGAATTTTAAATGCCATGATTAAGTACAGAATTAATATGTTCACACACACACATACACACAGAAATCCAGAATTATAATTACAAATAAAATACAATGAAGCTTACCTTGATTGGGTTGGTGGGCCCTTGCTGTATCAACAAGGAATCTTAAGAAAGACTTACAGAGAAGAATATTTGATCATATGCACGAAATCCATGAATTGCAACTTATCTCATTACTTCAGAAAAACAAAGTACAATTAATAGTTTTCAAAAACCAATCCTACAACATAACTATTCTTCTCTTCAAGAACCAATATTAAAGCATAAAAATTCCTCCCTAATCAAACCTATGACGTTCTATTTATACATAAAATCCGTGGAGGAATGAATGAAACCGAATCCCCAAACCAAGAAAACAATTTTTACAATTTTAGGATAAATCCCAAAAATCTGTGTTTTTTATCAATTTGGGCAGATTCGAGTTAGGGCTCCAGCCATATCTCCCAAACCAATTCTAATTTTGAAAACCTTCCCACTTTTTACTCAATTTTCCATATTCTAGACAAAACCCATATCTTCGAATTTCTAGATCTGATACCATACGCATGGAAATCGAGGTGCAAGTTGGCAGTTTGAGTTTTTTGCTAATTTTGGCATAATCATTCCCCCTGAGCTGGAGGTCCACACATGCGATATGGGTGAATTATGACTCACTTGTTCGCATGTAAACCTCATTCTGGGCAAAACCCATGCGCCCGATTTACTTTTAGAAACATTATAAAATTTTGAATTATGTCTTGTACTGGATTAGAAAAGTTGGTACAGGATTAGAACAGTTAGTACCAGAATCATGTAGGCAGGGGTTTAGTATTGGATGAACACAGTCATGACTATGGGTACCGGACCAACGCGATGGTAGTACTGGATGGAGCTAGTACTGGAATAGGTGCAATCTGGTATCGAATGAAGTTGGTATCGGAACAGGTGCAGAGCTGGTACCGGATGAAGTTGGTACCGGAAGAGGCGCAGAGATGGTACCGGATGAAGATGGAGAGATGGTACCAGAAGAGGCAGAGAGCTGGTACCAGATGAAGGGTAGAGCTAGTACCGGATGGAACTGGAGAGTTGGTACTGGATGAAGCTGGAGCCTTGGTATCAGAATAGGTGGAGCCTTGGTACCGGAATAGACTGGGTACCGGAATAGGTGGAGCCTTGGTACTGGAATAGACTGGGTACCGGAATAAGTGGAGCCTTGGTACCAGAATAAACTGGGTAACGGAATAGGTGGAGCCTTGGTACCATAATAGACTGGGTATCGGATCGCGCCATAGTTGCAGTACTGGATTGCGCTATAGTTGTAGTACTGGAATAGTGAGGTACCAAATCATTCTTCTTAAGAGTCAAAGTGATTAGGAATATATAATCAAGAATTTAATCGAATTAACTCAAGAAAAGTAAACAAATCATGCCTTAATCATGATTTACCTCTCTATGCATATGGACAAGATCATCAAGTGTATTTTTGGAGGAAACAATCAATTATATACACATAGAATAGGTAAAATAGGCTTAGATATAGGGTAATAAAGGTGTCAAAATGGAGACTCAACAACAGGCAATCCCAAATATCCCTGAAAATTAAGAAATGCATATTAGGGACACCTTTTGGAATTTTATTGGGTCATATAGTATGCAAACAGGATCTAATAGTGGATCTTGCAAAGATTGCAGTAATTGTGAATTTTCCACCACCAAAATTAGTGTGACAGTTGAGAGCCACATCGGGACATACATATTATTACAGAAAATTTATAAAAGGGTATGCGCAGATCACTACGTCGATGGAGAAACTTCTCAAGAAAGATATAATATTTCAGTGGGATGAGGATTGTTAGCAAGGTTTGGACACCTTGAAAGAGAAGACAGTCACAACACCTATACTAGTATTCCCAGATTGGGAAAAGGCATTTCATGTGCATGTAGATGCATCAGCCATAACACTTGGAGCTATTATGGCGCATCCCGGAGCAGGGGAATTAGATCATCCTAGAAAATTTTCAGAATCAGAGCAGAACTACAATATTATAGAAAGAAAATGCATAGCTATGGTCTATGCACTTCAAAAGTTTAGACATTACTTACTGGGTAAACACTTTAAGATGGTCATAGATCATTAATCCCTCAAATATCTAGTCAACAAGCCAGTGTTGAAAGGAGGATTTGTATATGGCTACTGTTATTTCAAGAATTCAATTTTGAAGTGATAGTCAAACCATGGAATCTGAATGCAGGACCAGATCATTTGTCAAGGGTAACCAATGGAGAAGAACCTACCAACTTGGAAGAAAACTTCCCTGATGTGAAATTATTTTTAGTCCGGGTAGCTGATGAATACTTTGTTGACATTATTAAATATTTGAGTACAGGGACTGCACCACAAGAGTTTAACACCTCGCAGAAGAAAATTTTGGCTATCAAATCTACAAACTATCAATTGATTGTAGGACACTTATACAAAATGGGCACAGACAACATTTTGAGAAGATGTGTATTAAAGCATGAAAGGCCTATAATTTTAGCAGAATCCCATGGAGGAATAGTTGGAGGACATTATGTAGGGAAACATACCGCGAAGAAGGTATTGCATGCATGATTATGGTGGCCAACAATTCATAGGGATGCAAAAGAATATTTCTAAAGATGTGATGTTTATCAAAGGGTTGGAAAACCAAACAGAAGGGATGAGATTCCTTTAAAACCACAAATGACGTTGCAGGTATTTGACAAATGGGTTATATATTTTGTTGGACCAAATCATCCACCAACAAGAAGGTCAATATCTAGATACATCATTACTGCGACATAATACTTAACAACATGGGAAGAAGCAACACTAGTCAAAGATTGCAGTGCAGAAAAAACATCACACTTCTTGTTTGAGCAAGTGATCACTAGATTTGGATGTCCAAGGATTTTGATGAGTGACCAAGGTACTCACTTCATCAACAACACTATCAAGGCTATGACTGAGGACTTTGAATTCTATCATCAGAAGAGTACACCATACCACCCTCAAGCAAATGGAATAGTAGAATCCTTCAACAAGATCTTGGAAAAATCCTTGACAACGATCTGCAATGTTAACAGGGATGATTGGGATTTGAAAATACCAGCAGTATTATGGGCATACAGAACTACATGTAAAAATTTGACAGGACAAACACCATTCAGGATGGTGTATGGATAGGAAGTAGTGGTACCATTGGAATTTCTGGTACCTAGTCTACGCGTCGCAACCATTACTAACATGAAAGAACGGGGCGTAGTAGAAGAAAGTCTAATTCATCTCATGGAGATGGAAGAGGATAGGATCCTGGAAAGATTTCACCAGGAAGTACAAAAAGCTAGAGACAAATCTTGGCACGACAGACATATCAAGAAGAAAATTTTCAAGAGAGGAGACTTAATCTTGCTATATGACAACAAATTCTTTCAACATCCGGGTAAATTTAGAATGCATTGTCTAGGGCCATATGAAGTCCAGCATGTCACATATGGAGGATCTGTGCGACTAAAGGATCTAGCAAGAATCAAATTAAAGGGAATGATCAATGGGAGTTGACTGAAGTTGTACATGGACAGTCGACTTCACCAAGTATAAACAGGGACAACACAGTAAGGCAAGTATGTATATAGTGTACCATAGTAGATACTAGACAGAAAAAAGACAAAACCAAACGAAAAGAGAAAAAGGAAGAAAAACAAATACAAAAATACAAATGACAGAAAATACAAAAACATGGAAAAAGTTTTGCACAAGAATTACCGTGTCAGTTATCGTAATATAGTGCGGACAGTGCCAAGTATGAGCGAAATCCTGAAAAAACCAAGGAGAGAACCCACAACAACACGAACAGGAAGCCAGCCACAGGGTACATAGGAAACAGGCCCAGGCACAACTAGTGGGGCACAACCCTCACAATCAGCAAAGGAGGTCGTGCAAGGAACAGATGTGCGCGGAAAAATAAAATATGACACAGAGGACCCATACATCACCCTCACTTGGGATGATACAGAGCTCATCGTGAACAAGGTCCAAGACAGGAGTGAGGAAGAGGTCAAAACAACAAAGGCACGGAGAGAGAAGATCATGGCCAAGCTAATAGAAGTCCATGAGAATATACAATAGCTACAGGGCCACGCAAAATCTCAGGCCAATGTGTAGCAACAGAAGGCACTATCAAGGCCACCTGCGCAAAATCAGGATGAAGAGATGGTACAATTTTCACCCAGAGCAGTGACAGATTTACCATCATGCACAAAATGATCAAGATTGATCCTGAAACAACATAGACACTATTGCAGGAGCTCGAAGAGATGGACATAATAATGGCATAGATACCCATGAAGGCTATATACGAGCTACAAGCGAGAGTCATGTAGGAAGTGTAGTCGAGGGCCCGCACATATGCCACAAACCTAGAGGTGAGAAAAGGAGTCACGAAAATGATACAAATTATATGTGACCAGCTAATTGTAGAGAAATAAGAACGGGAAGATCGCGTGGACAGGATCAAGCAAGGAGTGACTGCAGCCTATAACAGAATCCCAAACAGGTCTCAAGTAGAAAATCCCAACACAACGTAGAATATTGATCACATTGTGCAAACAATTGATCGATATCGGCAGGAGCTCGAAAACCTCAAGGAAAAACTCATCCCTATGACTCCCCTGGAGGTGAAAGAACAAAGGAGACAAGAATTTGCAAGACAAATGGGCGAAATGAAAAGACATGTCAACACAACTGTGGACCTATTTGACAGGGAAGCGTGGTTATGGACAACATTGGAGGAAGATGAACAGGTCCAACAATGGGACCAGGAAGAAGGAAAGATAAGCGCAACCATCCAGGACCTCAAGCAGAGGTAGAAAACAATGAGTATCACCAAGCATCTCAAGGGAGCACAAGACATGAAGAAGCTACAAGCAGAGATAATAGAAGCACAGACATAGAAGCAGGAAAGACAGGCACATATGGAACCTCTTCAAGACAAATCAGTGCAATTGATCACGCAATTGGAAGAGGAAAATAGGAACATGGCGAAAGCACAAGCAGAGGGTGCAACAATGATCCAGTAGGAGATCACAGTGCAAACATTAGAAGCGCTCCCATAAAAGGTCATGCAAGTCCAAACACGAGGAAGAGAACTTGAAGACAAGTTCCACAGTCTAGCAGAGGCTGTCAAGGGAGCGCACAAAGCCTAGGTGGCTCGGGATGAGCCACATGTCAGTGTTGGGGGCCTGTTGGGCATAGGCCCATTTTGGGGGAAAGGATATTTTTGGAAAGAAAATAATGAAGAGGGATAAATACAATTGGCAAGAAAAGCAGCACATAAAGCTGCATGCAAAGGAGGAAAGCATGCAAGGCACGCATGCAAGAAGACCTAAACATGCTAGGGTTAGGGTTTTGGTAAACATTGTAATAGCTGTCAAACTGATAGGTGAGTATAAATAAAGACCTGGGGAGTCTAGGTCAGAGGGTGGGTTGGTTGCTCCTCAAGTTTGAAGTTAGAGGATGTGTTATTGCAAATAAACATTGGATGCATAACCTATTCTTGTGATAAGTTATTGAGTTGTAGAGAGTAAGTAGGGTAGATCTTGAGGGTTAGATCACAGGGTGAGGAGCCTGGTGTGATTTAGTCTGCCTCAATAAATATATTGACCCAACTCAGGGAGAATTGTAATGCGCGCAGCACCATGACTCTGGAAAAACTATAATAAAAGATAAAAACAACCAAATCTTTGTGGATGTATCCCAAGAGGGGATGAACCACGATAGATCACGTGTTATGTGGACTGATCATTGTTTATTCCTTTACTGTCAATGGTAAACTCTTATATAAATGTCTTGATGAAGTAGTTAGATTTGTTGATTTATATGCATGGATAAAGAAAGACAATATATTAAATCTGGATGGATGAGATATTAAATAAATGAAGATCGCAAAGTACAATCCCAGATCCCCACTCATTCCCAAACTGCAAGCACTTGAGCATTGCAATCACCCATGGAACTATCTCAGGTGAGACTGTGTAGTACACTTTGTGTGTTGTGTTGCCTTCTAGTTTACCAGGAAGGTCGATAGTTTTAGATGGCTTTGTTGGGAGCTTGTTTAGATCTAAACCCGGGCCAGCCTTATAGTAGAAAGAGGATAAGATTAACCAACAACTTTCTTGGAAATCTTAGGTATATTTTTTGACAGTGGAAACTTTAGGAAAATGTTGAGTGCCTTGTACCGGAGGACCTTGTTCCACAAAATAAATATATTCCCATTGCATTGATAACAAGGAATCTTCAGCTAATAATCTTATCAGCCCATGGTGGGTTAAGTTGGTCTCAGCTTTTTTCTCTGTCTAGCCTTCACGTTCATTAAATCAATTAAATGCATGACAAAGTATGGGAGATTGATATACCTCTGGTGTCTTAAATGTATTAAGAGATTGAAATGATATCCATATAGAAACGTGTACCTTCCTTCACAGGTGAGATACCTTTGAATGAAAAAGGATACTTATGGCCATGGCGCTAGAAGAGAATTTTTTTGTATAAAATTTTCATTTCCTTCTAGTTTCTCTCTTCCTACCGTGAATTTCCATTGAAGAGTGACTAGGGAAGAAATTCTATGTTGGAACCATATTTCCTCCACTATGGATAACCCTATCACTCTAGAAATACTCTCTTTTATAAATTGAATGGCAACCACCCATACTATACCAACGGGGATTTTGAGTGAGGCAAAAAATTCCAATGTTATATATTTATTGAACCCATGTAGTTGGTTTAAATATTGCAGCCAACATCTTGTGTGAAAAAATAATCTACTTTGAGGTTTCTATGAACAATTGAGGTATTTGTTGGTTCACTATGTATAGGTGGTCCTCCCATAGCTACATATAGAAATGGGAAAATACTCAAGGTAGTGAACTACAGAAGGATGACCAGAGATAGATAGGCCAAAATCAGACAGTTCGAGATATGATATTTGTTGGATGATAAAATAGGGTGAGGATAATGGAATGAGGAAGAGGTTATGTCAAGAATAATTATTCCATGATTATTGTGTTTTCTCCTGCAAAATCAATCATCACATTGGGTCATTTGCATAGGGGAACTGTGGCGGTTGAGAGTTGTTTATCAATTGTGAGTGCAATTGAACAATGAGAGAATATCTCATTATGATGAAAATCGTCCCATGTATGTGGTCGATTTTTTATGAAATGTGTGAACATGCTAGTATAATTGGTAAGGAAAACCAAATTAAGCAATTGTTTTTAATGAGAAAAAGGCCAAATATGGAAATGCACCCTACCCCCTAGGCAAAGTTTTTTACCATCCTCGGAAAAATGAAAGTAAGTAGAGTGACATAAGTATTTCATAGTTATACCCAATCATTCAAATGAATAAATAAAATAACTCAAACCTGACCATTACCTGTAAGAGTGATCGAGTGAAATTTTCAGAGAAATGCAATGTTGTCCAGGTAGAGAATGGATTCTTTAAAGTGTACTGATGGTATACCTAAGCAAGAAGAAGGTGAATTAGTAAACTAGAGAAGCTGGTAAAAAAATTTGAAGATACCGATGGTTCTAATGTTGATATCAAGATGTTGGTGTTGAAGAATGCTTGATGAAGGTGGAAGGTTTTGAGGATGTTGGGGATGCTTGAAAATGTTGATGCTAAGGATGTAAGTGTTGAAGATGAACTTTATGAATATGAAGATTTTGAAGATGAAAAACCTGAATATAAAGATGTTGAATATTGAATTCTCAGAGATGAAGATGTTGAAGATGAAAATGAAAATCCTGAAGATGAATATGTTGAAGATGAAAGTCCTGAATAAAGTGTGCAACTGCAATGGTTGTGTTTTGTGGCTAATTTATTTTGTGGTTTTGAATTATTTGTAACAGCTGGAAATGATCTGCAACAACTAGAAATCATATATTGAAGTTGCTGGGAATAATATTTTGAGGATGAAAATAGATCAGAAATGTAAAAGAAGGCCTTGAATAGACCTTAGACATGAATAGAACAATCTGAAGGATTCTTCCTTAGCTACAAAAACATGCAATGACACTGCTACCTGCAATAACTAGTAGTTCTGAGAAGTAGAGAGAGAACTAAATGAAGAAGAGGAATCAAATAGAACTTATTCCAAAAAGAAATGCAACTGAGCTGGATAGGGGTGAAGACAATGACATTTTATTAAAAATATTTAGCAAAATATATATATGTATTATATATATATATATATATATATATATATATATATATATATATATATATATATATATATATATATATATATATATATATATATATATATATATATATATATATATA
>JZKD02S2301220.1:36291-50722 GCA_000966675.3 Picea glauca | reverse complement strand
TATATATATATATATATATATATATATATATATATATATATATATATATATATATATATATATATATATATATATATATATATATATATATATATATATATATATATATTCCTTTTTTTTCTTCTTTTTTTTGTTATGCCTAGTGGTACCAGCCAGATACTAGTTTTCTAGTATCACTGAGTCTCGAAGGGCCCATGGATGGGTTTTCACTACAAGATTGTTATTAAAGGATTTATTTTCTCTTTTTTTTATTATTAATTTGGAAATAATAGCAAATCATGTTATTGTGGGTACATATGGAAAAACCTTTGTGCTTATAATCTCAAAGTCTGGATGAACATTCAAAGTTTTAACAAATTCTTCCCTGGAGAATGGAAGGTGGTACATGCATAGTCGATGCCCATTGGAAAGTAGTGGAATGCGGTCTTCATCAATAGTCCTGAGCTTAACAATAGCATTGTCAAAGGCAGTGTCTACCTCATAAGGGCCCAACTAGCATGCACAAAACTTTCCCTTGAATTTCTTGAAGAAAAAGTTGTAAAGCAATGCCCAATCCCCTGTCTGAAATGTCTTATGCTTGATAAATTCATCATGCCACCTTGATCATTGTTGTTGAACAATAGAATTTTGGAGAAAGGCAGTTAGATGAATATCATTGAGTTCACTAAGTTGATCAAGGTGGTGTTTCTATGCTCCTATGAGATCTAGACACACATGTAAGGTGGTTCTCAATGTTTTAATCTCAAATTCTATTGGAAAAATAGTAGCCTTACCATAAACAAGCTCATAAGGAGAAAAACTTGTGTTGTTTTTCCATGTGGTTCTATAGGCCCAAATAAATTCTAGAAGCCTAGCAGTCCAATCATGATGATGTAATTGCATGTTTTTTGATAAAATAGATTCTAACACCTTGTTGGTACTTTCCACTTGATGATAAGGGTAGTAGTTTGTTGTTGAATCTAATATTATTTAGTAATCTTTAGGAGGGCCCCATGGTTGGTATTGAATTTGGTGGTGATGGTCATTATTTACATGATGTAAGAGGGCCCCATGTTTGGGAATGCATTTGGTGGTTATACTAATATGAATTAAAAAATTGTTCAGAGGGGTCTTTGCCCATACCTGGTTGTCATCGTTGCCAAGTTCATTTTTAGCAACGAAGAAAATTTGATCTATTTCCCCGTTGGAGCCCTAGTATACCACTTTTAATCCTTGTAAGGAAGGGAAGTTGTTGGTAGAGTGGTTTTGTTAACAATTGTTATAGGTTTCAATGCTATCCATTGGGAATTCCCTTCAAGGATTTTTTTTCTGCACTTTGGACAGAATATAGATAATGCCCTTTCAGTTTATGCCTTCTTTTTCTTGACTTGCAAGGTGTCAAATTGTGAAGCTAAAGAACTCAAAATATCGGTTTCCAAATTTTCCAACAGATTGCCTAATTCTGCATGAGAGACTTCTCTAGTGGATTCCTTTGTGATTGTATAAAAATATCCCATAGACCCTTCTCATGCTTGGAAATTCCTCTAGAGTATGTTTTTCAGAGGTCATAGATATTATCATATCCCATTTGGGAGATGTCCCCTCCTCCCATTAAGTTAAAAAGGTATATGCAATCATCTATTATTCTCCTAAGTAGAATGGTCCACAGTGTGTCCTTATGTAAATAAATCTTGGACTTTTGTGAATTATATTGGAATCTTTCCACATAATCTTCCAAACTTTCATCTTATTTATGGGTCATCCTAAAAATTTATTCATGAAGATCCTTCCCCTTGCAGTAATATTGATATTTTTGAAGAAATTTATGCTTCATAATATTCCATGTGGCTATAGATTGCTTGCCAAGTCCCATGAACCACTGCAAGGCTATGTTCTTGAGTGTAGCAGGAAATAATTTTAGTTTTCTGAGCATTGGAAATATTGTCATAACTTCGGCATAATACATCAAATTTGAAAAGAAAAGTATCGGGATCTTCGCTTGATATTCCATGAATGTTAGGAAGGGATGAAAAGGGATAGTCTTCATTGGTGCCTCTTCTTCAATATCCCTGATTGGAAATTCGAAGGTTAGATTAGAGGTTGCCTCTTCTCCTACCATGTTGGTCTAGGAGGTTCTTCGTAAGTTGGTTTGTTGATTTATTTCGAGGAGTAAATTGGATTATTTTGAGGATTAACTCTGAAATCGGGATGCTTGTTGATCAATTTTTCTGAGTCCTTTTGTTCCTCAATAGGAGGTGTATTTTCTACTTTTTTTGCAGGAGAAGAAGGAGATGTTAAAGGAATTTCCCTCTTGTTGTCTTGTTGTCTCCCTCATCCACCCGCAGGATTGTTAGTATTGTGGTTGGTTCCTATTGCATTGATGGTTTTTGGTTTCTTCCTTTTTCAAAGAAATTACAAGCCTTGGAACCGATAAAGTAGAGGCTCACCACAAAATCTCTGTGGTGAATGTGCAAGTTCTTACCTCTCATCTTATCGTCTATATTTCCCTGTGTTTCAAGTGATTTTACAAAAAAATAGATACTAAGACCAATGTTGAATGCACTAATGTGCCTTCAATAGCTCCCCGACAATGATGCGAAAATGTTGAGAAATCAACCTGTCAATCATTTACTTTTCAAATGAGGGTAAGTCTTTTTATTTCAAGATATTACATGCTCTCTGTGTAGGCCACAAATTATTATAAAGCATTGATTGTTTCTTAATGTAAATAACAATAAAGTGGGAAGTGAAAAACAAAGAAATGAAGTGGTTTCTAATTAATCTTTTTAAATGATATTTGTTCAATCTGCAAATTCAAGGGAAAATGAAATAATAACTACAAACATTAACACATAGATTATCTAATCAAGTATCATAACAGGTTCGATTTTTATTCTGCAACCATTTATGAACAAGATTCAAAATGGACTAATTTGTACTTTGTAAGTCACATGAATCAAAATGGAATGATTTGTACTTTGTAAGTCACATGAATCAAAATGAAACGAATTGTATTCTACAATCAATCATGAACATGAATCAAATCACGATGAATTGTATTTTGAGCATGAATCAAAATAAATGAATTGTACTTTGTAACCATATGGGAGCGTGAATCAACAAGCAATTAGTAGATCAATAAATCAATAATTAATTTTAATGCTAGAATATTGGAAGATCAAATAAATGCGATAGACTAACACCATAAAAACGTTTACGAGCTAATAGAGTGACACATGTTCACGAGAATGTGCCCTCCTCCTAGAATAGAGTATAGAAGAAAAACTCAATAACTAGATATTTGATTCAAATCATGCACATAGAATATTACTAGGAAATGCAACCTCGTTTTGGTATTAATCAAGACTTGAATGCAAAAGCATAAATTTATAAATCCACACAAAATAGTTATCTCGATTTGCAGCAGAGACCCATTTTTATACAAAATATTAGGTGCCAATAATAAAGTGTGATGAAGATACAAAGCTATGATTCTAGCCATCCTAATCATCACTCCTAGAATACACAATAGTTTTGTCTCTGCCACAGGTACGCGGTTACATGATTTGGGGTTTCCCTAACCGTCAACCCAAAATACATAATGATTTGTCATTTCCACATAAAATAAAGTGCACGATTACATTTGAAGCCTTATAGAAAATATCTATGTAATCCATCATTGGAATCTCAATGGGAAGAGTGGAATATATTTTCTATCGGTTGGAGGTATCCTGTAGGAGCTCTCCATCTACAACTTTCACAACAAATGTTTGTTTTACAACTTCTACAGCTGATGTTCAACTTGTAACTTCTGCAGCCAATCCATATGATAGAAATCTGCAATCACTCACAACAATAGTCAAAGGATATAGAAATCCTCTTCTTAAACATTCAAATGCTCAAAAATTATGACCAAGTATACATAATGTCAAACATCAGCCCGTTCCATCAAAAGGTTTGATTTTGAGTTCAAAAGGTAAGCAAAATGAGGCAAAGATTAGAAAAAATAGTGTCAAAAAATGGCATTTTTATGGCCCAACAACTTGCACCCCATGGACTTGATATCGAAATGAGAAGGGTTAAGAAGCAACCACATTCCTCATAAATGGAAGATGGTGATAGTGAAGTACCCATTGACAAATGGGAGAGGAAATTTTGAAACTTGGAATCTTAAGTAGCCAACATTTCCAAGAGTGTGGCCTTACTCAATTCCATTCTTGAGAAGAAGATTGGCCCCTTTTCAAAGTAGCCTAAATCTCATGTGACACTTGAATACCAAGAGGAGCTAAGGGAAGAAAACGAAGATCCAAAGATCAAAAGAGGGAACTCCAATAACCAGTCTTCTTAGAACCTATTTAAAGTGAAAAAAAAAGGTCAAGATCAATCCCTACAAAGGTGAGGTAGAAATGGTTAAGTCAAACCATTGATGGTAGTATGCATGTACCTTCATCACCCATTTCTACTAACGCTCACTGAGGTCCTTTTGCTCAAGGAAATACTTCAAGTTGTTGTGATCTGTCTTGACCACGAATTTGTTACCCACCAAATATTGTTTGAATTTGGTCAAGGCATGCATGATTTCTAGCATTTCCTTGTCATAAATGGAGTACAACCTTTCGGGTTGACTGAGCTTCCTTCTCTCAAATGCAATGGGGTGTCCTCCCTGCATCAAAACTACCCTGATACCCTCACTGGATGCGTCACACTCTAGTAAAAATGGTCAGGTGAAGTTTGGTAATGCCAACACTAGACAAGTGCCCATGACTTCCTTCATGTGATCAAAGGCTTTATGTGACTCATTGGTCCAGATGAAATCCCTGTGCTTGGTAATATCCGTCAGTAGTACTCCAAGCTGAGAAAAACCCCGGACAAATCACTTGTAATAACTACACATCCCAAAGAAACTCCTCAACTCTGTCACGTTCCTAGGCATTGGCCAATTCAAAATGGCTCTAATATTCTCCTGGTGCACCTGTACCCCCTATGCACTGATGATGTGGCCCAAGTAAAGTAGTTATGTCATACTGAACTCACACTTGGACTCTTTGGCATATAATGATTTTGCCTCCATGATGCTCAATACCTCATCCAGGTGCCTCATATGCTCCTGCCATGTCTTGTTGTAGACCAAGATGTCGTCGAAGAAAACCAAGATTGATTTCCTCAACTAATCCCTGAATACGTGGTTCATGCAAGACTAGAATATAGCGGGTGCATAAGTTAGCCCGAATGGAATAACCAGGAACTCGAAATGTCCAAAGTGACATTGAAATGTCGTCTTCTCTATGTCCTTTTCTCGGATGTTGATCTGATGATACCTAGAGCGTAGATCAATCTTTGAGAAGAAAACTGCCCCATGCAGTGCATCCATAAACTCGTCAATGTGCAGGATAGGATATCGGTTCTTGATGGTTTTCTTGTTCAAGGCCTAGTAATCAATGCATATCCTCATGATGTCGTCCTTCTTCAAAACTAAGACAACTAAAGAGGCGAATGGGTTGTTGCTTGGTCTGACGTGTCCTATCCTTAAAAATTCCTTGATTTCCTTCTTTATCTCATCCTTGAACCTCTTAGGATGACGATAGGGGGGTGATCATAGGTTTTTCCCCCTCCTCCAACTCAATGGTGTGCTCAAACCCCCTATCAGGTGGTCTCCCTGGTGGAATCGAACCAAAAACATGTTGATGTCGTCCCTACAAATTCTTGATCTTTGTATGATATTGTTGTCGACCCTTTGAATCCTTCCGCGTAGTGATCAAACACTCTGCGACATATGCTACCTCCCCATGCCTGAATATCCTCTCCATCCTCTTGGACAAAACTATCCTCGGTGATCCTGTCGACATACCTCTCAGAACAACCTTCTTCCCATCATGGTCTCTGAATACCATCTCCAAGTTTCAGTAATTGGTGGTGATTTTTCCCAAGGTAATCATCCACTGGACTCCCAACACCACATATGTGTCAGATAGATCAACCACATTAAATGTGTCTCTCACTATGTAGTTGCCTAAGTTCTTATCCAAATCTGGAACTCTCTTTAGACACTCCACTGTGTGGCCATCTGCTATTGCAACATCAAACCCCTCAAACTCCTTTGTTTGAAGTGCTCGTCTCGATACTAGTGAAGCATAGATGAAGTTGTGGGTGGCCCCACCATCTATCAGGGTGATTTCTTATTGTCCCTGAATAGTCCCTCTGATCCAGAGGGTATCATATCTGGGAACACCAGAAACTGTCGCTATGACTCCTTCCTTTGCTGGTTTATATCTGTTAGCCTCCTCGGGCAGCTATGAGACTACAAGAGGATGGGCTCCTGTCGGTGTCGGTGGTCTACGGGGAGGCTTCTCCTCTGCTTGTGATGACTCCTCCTCTGAGCTAGTGGATCCACTATCTTTCTCCTCCTCCTCACTGTCCACAATGTCTGATTCCACCTCAATATAATGAATCTCTCCCTTGCCCATGCACCTGTGGCCCAGGACTCAAGGGTCTCGACAGTTGAAGAAAAGCTTCTTCCTCATAAGCTCTCACCTCGTCTCATCATCCAACTTCTCCTTTCCCTTCCATTCTCTCTAGAATGGCTTCCTGTCTCGATCCTTCTGGGGTACGAAGGGTTTGTAAAAGGGTTTAGTCTTTGGCACTGAGTCTGCTAAATCTCGAGTGCGTAGGATGGCATCCTTCAAGGTGGGAAGCTTGTATGCCTTCACCCATCCTCTCAATGACTCTTTTAGTCCCTCTATGAATAGCATGATCAGCCTGGGCTCTTATATATCTGTCACTGCCACGGCTACCCACTAAAACTCCATGATGAACGCCTATGTTGTGCCAGTTTGTCTCAACTGGGCTAGATCCATGAAGTGGATCTCGAGATCCCTCTTATCAAACATGTCCATGAGTCTCTCTGTAAACTCCCTATAGGAGGTGATGCGACTCTGACCCAATGTCACCAATCCATGATGCCACCACTCATGTGCCTCACCCTCCAAGTGTAAGGTAGTGAAACTAATGGCCTCTATCTCAGTCATATAGTTAATCTTGTAGTATGTCTCTATCTTCTATACCCAAGCTTTGGCAGTGCATTTGGACGATCCATCGAAAGAAGGTATGGTGAGTTTACCAACTTTCCGAATGAAATCAATGTTATTCCCCTGCTGCTGCTACGATTCTCCTCTCTGTGGCTCTCTCGAGAAGTTCCTGAGCCTGAGTCCACAATACTCGACTAGGGTCATGTCTTGATGTAAGTCACGGCCCAATGTTGCATACTCCCTCCAGTACTCTGCAATGTCCTTTGCATGAGTGGGCGACCTCTATGCTATCGGTAGTTGTGTTGCTACTGGGGGTGCCCTCTGGAAACTGGGAAACAAAGGTCTGGGAATCCTACTCGTAGAGGTGTATGTACAAGTATGAGACTGGGGTCTACTTCCTTCCCCCGAGTTCCCTTGTGTTGCATGTGGGGCTTGTGTGCCCCGGGTGCCCACTATAGCCAATCTATCATCCATTTGTGCTAATGACTGAGTCATGGCCCGCTGACTAGCTACCATATCATTGATAACCTGCATGAAGGTCACCTCTGGATCCATGGGGGGATTACCACTGCCCTATGGTTGCTCATATATGTCTCCTAACACCCTCTCTTCCTCGTGCTCAACATCACACTCTTCTCTTCTCTTTGCTTCCCTGTGCACCTCTTCCTCTTCCTATGAGCTAGGAGGGAAAAGAGGAAAGTCATGCCTAGACCTTCTTTCCTTGTGCCTGTTGTAAGTGACATATTCATCACCTACATGCTCACGGCCCTCTAGGTCTTTTGTTGCACTCATCGTATTTAGTGACAGGCTGGCAGGACTAAAGCTCTAATACCATTGCAATGTTCTTGACTTGGCTAGTCTAGGAAATGTTTCTAATGTGTGTGTAGGATTAATGGTTTACAACATATAAATGATCATACAAATAAAAAATGCGACAAAGACTGCAAAGTTTATATTATAATATCTTTGCGGAGTACAAATGTTGAATGCAACTGAATAAAATGAATCACTCGGCTATATCAAATGGAAAAAGGATCTTAGACAGAATACAATAAGCAAAATAAAATATAATACCCAATAATATATGAGTAATGTGGGGTCAGTGGATGAGTTGGAACTGTGGCAGCTCACATGGTAACTATTGAAAGTCCGAAAAGTTCTCCCTGGTGGCTAAACTTCTTGGAATGGCCTGGAAACTATCCCAAATGGTGTGCCCTTCTCTAGCTCTTAGTCCTGATGACTGACCGGCCCCTCTACTTGTGTGTCTGGACCCCGTATGGATCCTGTTAGCGTCAGAAGTCACCCCTGGATTGCAGCAGGAGTAGAGCCCAATGCCCATCAGTTTTTATGTCACGATTTGTTTATAGAAGAGGTGATCAAATGGAAGCTAACTCAAAACAACATTGTTCTAACTCCGAAACTAGGTCAGGTATACATGAGCGGGTGAGGTCTTAATCAAACTTCAGACAAATAGTTGTAGTAAGGGTGAGTAAGGGGAAAGACTTGTATCAGAGAGATACAAAGGTCTGTCATAAACATCAGGTTTCTAACAGACTGTAGGAGAAGGCATTGAAACACAAGATCTTCTTACATTCAAACGCGAAAAACCGGAGAATACAACCATACAACAATAAATCCTTTATTGTAACATGATTATAATAATTCGCACAAATCAGTCGTTCACGAACTCTCTCAGCATAAGATGAAAATTAGATGGAGTAAGAAAGATTGTCTGTCATAAAACAAGAAATCTCACATACAGATGCATAACCAGAGAACTAGAGTGTGTTAAAACTTTACAATCGAGAGCTTCGCTCTACCATCGATAGATTACAAAATACAACAACTGAGCCTATATACTCAGGAAAATTCGCCTAACAGAGGCGTGCCCAGTCACCCAGGTCTCGGTGTCTTTTCAGTCAAATTCGTACTGAAATCCTTCTTCACGTGCCATCTTAACTATGCATGGCTTCTGTAAGGAGGGTAGCTGAGCCATTAAGTGTCGAGCTAGCGTGTGCAGACTTCCTTTGGCTAGTTGAGAACTCGGCATGGCTTCTCTAGAAAAATGGGTACACAGGACCCTCTCGAGAAGACCGCTCGTCAGGCCCTCCATACTTCGCACTTAATGACTAAGGAGAGGTTTCAACTACCCCTCCTTGCCTTCATTTACTCTGAGCAAGAAACAATGTTGAGGTCGGATCCGATGGCGCCTGGAGATCGCGATGATCCCCTCTGTAACCTCGACACCTTTGGCCTTCTTTACACAGCCCCTTTCTTTCCCCAAGTGACCACGGGTTGTGACCACGTGCTTATTCCCAAGGCTCTTTTGGCGTTTGCGAATGGGAAGGAGCTAATCCCTGTTTTTGAAATTGCGATGAGCGAAACGCCGAGACAACTTAATCTGGTGCCACGCGTCCCTTTCAGATCTGACGGTCCTGAACTCACTCGGTGATATTGTGGGCCCGATCCATGGACACTCCCGTCACCTCACGCATCAGGGATATGAAGGAGCTGCTCTTTGCGCTTTGAAACCGCGATGGGCAAAAAGGCAGGGAGCCTAATCGCGCACCAGGTGTCCCCTTTAGATGGACAACTCAGACTGCTCTTCAATATTGTGGGCCCTCGCGTGTCGCATCTAGGAGGGGGTGGATTCTTGTTATTCAATGTCGCGATGCACGAAGCGGCAGTGGAGCCTAATCGCGCGCCACGTACCCTCTTTTTTATCGGGCAGCCCAGAATACTTTCGACGATATGGTGGGCCCGTCACTTAAAATCTCTTTGTGTTTCATGACTCATGGGTTCGCGGGTCGAAGTTCCTTGGCTCCTCTTTCCCAAACTCCCACTCCCCGAGATGGCGATACGGGCTGAGCTCCTTGCCTGGTCAGCACTCTCTACATGTGATCATCGGCTAGGGACCAAGTACTAGCGCCTCTCGCTACTCGTGACCTCGTGGGTAGGAGTATCGAACTTTGGCATTCTCCCCTCGCGAAGTCCCGAGATGCGATGGTCAGCAATGGTTGACTCCTCCCGGACACTTTTCGTAACTCGGAATCTCGCGGAATCAAAAGATATGGTCGTCCCTTCGAACTCACGAACCCCGAGTTCGAGAAATAACACTGCACTTGCACTGCTCGTGATCGACGGCCTTCGTAACTTCGCGAGTGCCTCCCAAAGAATTCCGACCATTGGCTTCCTTACCAACCTTTTAGCACTATACTTGGCGCGACTTGGTTAACTACAATTACCCACTAACCGCTGCTCTGCTCTGTCGCTGAATCCTTGCCGCCGAAGAATGAAATGCTCGCTCGCTTGATTTTAAGCCTGAAAAGGACCTCTTATGTACGTTGCGCTTGGGCGCTTCTCGTGCAACCTGCAGACCTGGATATTACTATGCCGAAGACAAGTAATGTTGCTAACAGATCCCCCTAGGGAAATGCGTCCCTCTCTCACGGGAAAAATGCACCCTATTTATTCCACCATCGGAATTGACTGAGATGTATCTCAAAATGATCGCCTTGGCCTATTGGGAAATGGGTCGAAAGGGTTTCCTTGGATCTGATCTGATTATCGCTCAGGAACCCCGAATGTGTTCGCCAAAAGTGTCATACTCCCAACTCTAGAAAATGCACCCCAAATGATTCCTCTGTCGGAATATGATGAGGAACTAGGTGAAATATGTGCCTTGCCTTCCTCTCAACTGGGTTGGAGGGGAATCTCTGAACTCTCCCTGAATGGGACAAGTCGATCCACTGAACCTCCTCAGGAGTTGCGCCCTCACCCTGGATAATTGTACCCTTGCTGGTGGACCCTGTGTAACTGTTGTTGAAGAATGATGGAAGACATGTGTGATCTTCTCGGTGACTAGGGTGTGTCTCTCAACACTGAAATCAACGAACTGGTGTCTTCCTCTTGGAATCCATTGAACTATCTCTCCTTAGATGCGCCTCTCTCCTCAATGACAATTCATAATCTGCATAATGATGAATTAGGTCGTTGACCCTTGTCTTATATATTTTATAAACCCTAATTCACTATTGAAGCCCTAGTTCATTGTTGACTTCCAAATTTATCTCATTTGTTCTATTTTTAGCTCATAATGGCTTAAAAGCGCTTTTAACCACTTTTAGCTCAATGTCACTTTCTAAACATAACACCTTTGACTAGAGTGACCTCTAGCAACCCTGTTTACCCCTTTTATGGCCCCGTCTATAGTCTAATGGAGTGTTTTAGACCATTAAGCCTCCTCTATGAAGCTCCTAGCTAGAAAGGGACATTACATAAAGAAAACACATAGTACACATAGATTTTACCCTGGAAACCCAAACCGGGAAAACCAACATTCCTTGAGTGTTCTACTCTCTTGTTGTCATATTCACTCAGAATAGGTTAAGTGTCTAACCTTGGTCCACACCTAAGACACAATTGATATAGTACCCTCTTGCTTACATAATAACAACCCTGTAGCCAATTCAACTTACATCTACATGACCAACAACCTTTACAATTACAGACTCTTGGTGATTAGCCATTCATCATCTAAAGATTCAATATTAAATCAAAATCAACTTTTGTAGCCTTATAACATGCCTTCTTTATAGGATTTACAGCATGATAAAACATAAAGAAAAGGCTCCCAAAAAAGGTTACAGATCCACGCAGATCATTGGCTACAGATACCACAAATATCGAGATTTTGTTATAGTTCGAATACCAAGTCGGATTACCCGTCGATCTTCATTCAGTCTTCATTTGGTTTCCACATGCATGTTTTCGACCTCTTGTTGGTTGACCTCTTTGACTTGATGTTGATGTATTTACCATGTTGAACCACCTCAACCTTCGACTTCGACTTTACCTGGTCAACTCACCTCGACCTTCGACTTCAACTTTATCTGGTCGACTCACTAAGTGACCTCCGACTTGTTGTCGATCCACCTCAACTTTGACTGTCAATCGATCCACCTCGACTTTCACTGAAAAGAATATAACAACCCAACATTCTCCCACTTTTTCTCTTCTTTTTTGAAACTGAGAGACCTCTGAAATTTCGTTCATAGACCTAGGGAAACAATGCCCATTGCCTCTCTGCATAAAGATAACTTCAAAACACTCACTGACTTGGTCAACGAGTCTACTATATTTTCCAATGTGTCTACTTTATCCAACAACACCTTGTTTCTTTCCACCTTATCTCTCAACAAATGGTATTGTACATCAATGTGCTTAGTCTGAGAATGATAAGTAGGGTTCTTTCCTAGAAATATTGTGCTTTGACTATCGCAACATTATCTTCATAGGTCTCTTCTCAAACTCGATTCTTGAACACAACCTTTGCAACCATATTGCTTCTTTGCTTCCATGAGTGGTTGCCATGTATTAAACTTCTATTGTTGACAGGGCTACGACCGCCTGTCGCTTACTCAACCAGTTGATTTCTCCACTGAACATTTTGAACACACATCCATTGTTCGACCTCTGTCAATCCATATCTCCATCCCATTCGATGTCAACAAATCCATGTACATTTAATTTACTATCACCTCTAGGTTTTTCTTGGTAGCATATAACATAATCTTTTGTGCCACACAAATACATGAACACTCTCTTGGCAATTGTCCAGTTCTCCTGCCCAGGTGTCGACATGTATCTTCTCAAAACTCCCACTACATGGGAAATGTCTGGTCGAGTGTAGACCATCGCATACATTAGACTACCAACAACACTTGCATAGGGAACATGTGCCATGTCCTCTATTTCTTCCTGTGTCTTTGGACATTGTTCAACAATTAGCCTTGCTCCCACAGGAATTGGCATCTTCACAGGTTTGCAACTCTGCATGTTGAAACGTTTCAAAACTGTTTCAATATACTTTGTTTGGTTCAACCAAATATTTCTAGTTTTTTTATCTCTCTTAATCTCCATTCCCAAAATGAATTTAGTTGCATCGAGATCCTTCATGTTGAACTTGGAGGATAGCTACTTCTTCACCTCCTTTATTGTGTCCATGTTGTTTTCAATCAACATGTCGTCGACATACAATGATACATATATGGCACACCCACCTTCTTCTTTGGAATATATGCAGTGATCGTATTTGCTTCTCATGAATCCCAAACTAAGGATGTATGTGTTGAATTTTTGGTACCACCTCCTTGGTGATTTCTTTAGACCATAAAGGGATCTTTTCAGTTTGCACACCAAATATTTCTTTCCCTTTACTACAAATCCTCCAGGTTCTTTCATGTAGATTTCCTCTTTCATGTCCCCATGTAGGAATGTTGTCTTCACATCCATCTGTTCTATTTCCAGATCAAATGTTGCAGCCAAAGACATTAGTACTCTAATGAAAGTTAATTTTTCAACAAGGGAAAAATTCTCACCGAAGTCGACTCCTTCAACTTGGGAATATCCTTTTGCTACCAGTCGAGCTTTGAATTTCTCAACCTGACTTGCTGCATTCATATTATTCTTGAATACCCATTTTCTACCGACATGCTTCCTTCCACTAGGTAACTTGACTAAGTCTTATGTCTCATTCTTGTGCAAGGAATCCATCTCTTCGACCATTGCGTCCTTCTAGAATTTTCCCTTTGTTGAGTCGACTGCCTCCCCGACCAACTTGGGCTCATCATCAGTTGCATCTAACACCTATGTGGAACATATGTCAGGTGGACTATACCTTTCAACTGGTTTTCTTATTCTTTCTGACCTCCTTACAACTGGGGTTGGTTGTTCCACCTCTTCTTCTAATTTAGTCGACTCATCTGAATCATCTTCTTCATTCCTCAGTCCAAATTGCACCATCTCAAGATTATTCTCGGTATGAATAATTGTTTTAGGCCTTGACTTATTTCTGACTTCTCTAAAGACCACATCTCAATTTCACATTGTTTTCCTTGAAGCAGGATCCCATATCTTATATCCTTTCATTCCTTCTTTGTATCCAATGAAAATAAATTTGACTGCCTTCTTGTCCAACTTTCTCCTCTTTTCCTTGGGAACATGCACAAATGCATCACAACTAAATACTTTGGGATGTGAAACTGAAGGATTCTTACCTGAACATACCTCATGTAGAGTCGTGTCGACTAGCGCCGACAAAGGAGACATATTCAATAGATATTTTGCAGTGTTGATTACATCCACCCAAAATTCTTGTGCGATCTCAACACCACTGAGCATGTTCCTTGCCTTGTCCATCAACGTTCTGTTCATTCTCTCAGAAATTCCATTTTTTTGTGGGGTATATGGTGTGGTAGTTTGGCGTGCTATGCCACACTACTTGAAGAAATGATCAAAAAAAATTTCACATAATTCACCATCTTTGTTAGTTCTCAGCACCTTAATCTTCTTATCTGTTTGGTTTTCTACAAGAGATTTAAACTCTTTATATTTCTCAAAAACATATGATTTCTTCCTCGGGAAAT
>JZKD02S2301220.1:0-31456 GCA_000966675.3 Picea glauca | reverse complement strand
CGATGTACAAAGGAGGCTGGAAAGGAGAAGCTTGGAGGAAAGCTTGCATCACATCAACATGGTTGTAAGTATCAAATGTTTCTTTCATTAATACAACTTGGCCTATTTCATCATTCTTGTCTTGCTTAAGTTAATGCATGAATGTTTATACTTGTTAGATTAGTTCTTTATCTAACATTGCATGAGTTGAAGAGAAGGGTTGTTTTATTTTTTGCAGGAAGGTTGCAAGAGTGGCTTTTGCGTTCAATAACTTGAATTGAATCTGACATTGGAGCAGCAAGGACAACCGACAGGAAAAAGGTTAGACCTTATTTTCCTTTCTCTTTCTCCTTAAATCTCATGCATAAATAAAAAAGAAAGAGGGATGTTAGTGTCTACTTATTCTCTTTTGTCTTAGACCGAAGAAAACCCGGATAGGGGGAGTTCAACCTGTCCGTAGGGTGATATTTATCATAACAGAAATTGGTGACTCCACTAGGAGAAACCAGAGATTTTGGATTTGATCCCCAGAAGGAGGATGCCCACATGAAAGTGACATTGAAACGAAGGGACAACCTAAGACACTTAAGAAGAAAGGTAAGATGGTTGAGTGTCACTTTTTTTCACGCAATCATTTCATAAGACATTGTCCCTTAAGAGGAAAGTTGGATCAGTTGGTTGAAGTGGAGGAAACCCAAACCACACCAACAATGGAAGAGTTTGAACCCTTGACAGAGATGGTCCAAGTGCAGAAGTCGATGGAAGAAATGACGTAGGTCGTGGAAACATTGGTATCATGCATACAAGAGGTCAAGGATAGTACTCATCGAGTGAAAACATTGAGGGACTTTGCTTTTTGAATGCGACAGTAAGTGGGTTGAAGATGGCGACTTTAGTGGACACCGACATGACCCACAATTTTGTGAGCGAACAAGCTATAAAGTCACTTCATCGCAGACCTGAGAGCAACAAAAACTTATGCAAGGTGGTGAACTCAACAATGATGCCATTGACAGGGATAGTTTGTTCCACACCTTTGAGAGTGAGGGAGTGGTTCGAAAACATGGATTTGTTAGTTTCTCCATTGGATGATCACATGATGATCTTGGGACTAGACTTTCTTAAATTTTCCAAAGTAGTACCACTCATTCACGAAAGTCACTTGGTATTCTTGGATGAGGCCAAGACATTGAGTGCACCTATGATGACAAAGAGGAAGATTGGACAGATGCTTGGGATAGTTTTGATCAAGTTGATCTAGGGATTCTATGAGAGCACATACAAACCCTGCGACGTGACGCAACAACAAGAGGTCACTCCAACCATGATACCTTTGAGTAGCATGGATCAAGACGAACAACAATTGACATGCACAAGAACTTCGGTGAAAACTGCTATAGGGAAGGTTGGTCAGTTGCAAAATCTATAGGACCATGGACATGAGTGCAATGGAGATTTGGACTTTCACTTGCAACACTCACCAGAACCATGGAATAGAGAATGATGCATGAATCAACCCACTATTAACCATGTGGGGAGGGCAGTGTGGAGGATTGGTCAGGAGACTTGTTTATCACAAAGACTTCAAGTGTTGAGTCAAGATAGTGTGTGGAGGCACTTAATCAATTGGACTTGGAGATAGATGTGGAGGAAGTAGAGATGGAAGACTGAGACCCTGTAGTGATCATGAATTTTTGTAGGAAGGCCATGTGGATATATGACTTCCATATTACCGTTGAATGACTTGAAGAGTTGGGATACACACCAAAGGAAGTTAGACTGGTTTTGTGATACTTGCTCATGGAGCACAAGTCTGACACAATGTATGCCAATAGCCTTGGTGGTGGCTATTGGATACACTCTATCTATTAAAACTAACAAGACAAAGACATGTTGTTGGGAGCAAGCAGTGTAATCTTGGATGTCTTGTGGAGAGGTGTCACGGGAAGACTCAACAGAGGAGTTAGATGCTAAGTTACAATGGAGGTGACTTGGTAGATTGAGGTGAGGAGGAAGAACCTTGTCCAAAACCAAGAGATTCAAGCAAATTTTGGCTAGTTAAGGTGAACGGGTCAAGGATGTAGTGGGAAACTCGATAGACCAAGAAGATTGGATAATATGACTATGAGGAAAACAAAAAAGATTTTGTTGAGTGTGGAGACATGCATTCTCTAGGGATGGACGTGACAACTGGATTGATCACCCAACCAATTCAGAACTTGAGAGGATCCAATGTACATGACACACAAACAGTGAAGTCAAAAGTAGGGATCTAGCAGCGAGTCAAAGGAATCCAACACTTGGGAAAATTTCGAAAATATTCCTAAGGGAAGGTTGTTTTGGTGCCAGTTGACGGGTTGAGGTGATATTCGAAGGTGGAGTTAGATGCATCATGGAGATCGTACTCAATGGATGTTTCCAAGGACGAGAACAACTTTGAGTGGGGGAGGATGTAAAGCCCTTTGTGACACCCACCGAGTGCGCACGCTCCTTGGGAAGATTTAGAGGCGAGTTGGTCGACGAACACAAGGAGGGATGTGATCAGTTGGGTGCATGACAGTCTTATAGGCATGGGTAGGAGTGCCCTGAGTAGAAGTACTCAAGGGGGCATGCGTCGCACACAACTTGTGAAAGATGTAAGGTTGCGACGAAGACTTGGGTTGCATTAGAGCACAATCAAGATGAGTTGGGCACGCACACAAGAAGTGGACATGCCTGCCTTAGTGACAAGGGGAATGATGGGGAGGTCGACTCGACCTCCCAACACACCCTGTGATGAGTTAGAGTCAACCGACACAAGGGACACAATCACAAGGAAAGGACACGACCATGTGATGCGCACATCATTAAGGGAAAACGTAACCATGGATGGGGTGCGTCAGTCCAAAAGGATGTGTCAGTTTGAAGAGTACGACCATGCAAAAGGGCACATCAACCCAAAGGGTTCCTTGGTCCGTGAAGGGACATGGTGATCCACCGAGGGGATGTGTTGGTTCAGGTAAGAGAGATCATATAAAAGAACCAAGATGAAAATGAGCCAAGCCATCAATCAACCAAGGAGTCGATCATCAATCAAGTGATGGACAAGTGAACAAAATTGAGCAAGTAAGGGCGAGTTCTGTGAGACAGGTCGAGGTCTGATGTGAGCGCACAATGGGGCTAACCAAAGGTCTGTAGCAACTTGGCAAAGTGACTCTTGGGAAGAGGAGAGACGAAACATGAGACTCGGTTGGCACATATTGGGGCAGACCGCAGGTCTTACAAAGAGTGTTGTGACAATGAAGTTTGGTGGAGCAGATTTGTGCAATCAGACAGAGTGAGAGTTGGACATTATTGATGGTGTGAGGCAAGTCACATGAATTTTCCCAAGCATTGTAACTAGGCAGTAGTGCTCTTGTATTGTAAGATTGTTTCGCATAATAAAACAAGTCGGGTGTTAGGCATCATTGGTGTCACCCACACTTATATCTTGTGTTCCTCGTTGTGCTTTGCATGTTTCACATATGTATACTTAAAATGATTAAGTGTTGAATGTGTCCACAATTGTTTAAGTGTACAAGTGAGTCATACAGAGTGAGTGTGAGACTTTCTCATAGCCTAGAATGAAGTATGGGTATTCTCTAGGTGAAGAGGCATAGTCCAGACGAAGTATCCTTTTGTATAGCCAAGCTGCCAAGTGAGAACCGTCGCAGTGTCGCACGTCCCAAAGAGAGGTTGAAACTTGGCATTTCAGGTGAGTCTCCAAGGGGGTCGTGACAATTCTCCAACCATTGTGCATCACTGTGTCGACAAACGCATGGAAAAGCTCGCATTGGAAAATCATGACCCAAAAACTACTAGTATCAAGATGATTTTTTAGACAACCCAAGAAGACCACCTAAATTAGTACTTCCCCCTTAAGTAGAAATGACCCCCATTACATTAAGTTCCTATATTAGATGGCGAGGACTTCTACTAGATCTAGTTTCCGGTAAACCACTTACCTTGGTGAAGAAGTTGCCCTTGCATTGAAAATCATATAAAGTTGTGTGTCTTGTTAGTGGGGGGTCTTCACCTTGGTGTCCATCCTCTAGTCCACTATATCATTCTCAAGGCAATGAAAGTTGAGCTATGTAGGGGCCAAGTGTTGCGCCACCTTTGAGGTGTCCAACAAAGGCATAAAGTATGGTCGAAGCAACTCCGCATTAAAGACGAAGTGTAAACCAATGAAGGGTGGAAGATTCAACACCCATGACATTGGTGATAGTGTAAGGTCCATATTGGAGTGCTCTTAGCTCTCACCCACAATGTTGGTGATAGTGTAAGGTCCATATTGGAGTGTTTTTAGCTCCCTGTGGGGACTTGTGAGTCGTTCTTTCTACAAGTGCAACCACAACTTACCACCAACTTGAAACTTGTGTCAACCTTGATTTTGATCATGTTATTGCATGTACTTGGCATTTACTTTTTACAAAATATCATGAACTTGTCGGTGGATGCATCAGTTCCATTCAACAAATTTAATTGCTTTGATTGCATTATTCTAACCATGGGAGGACAAATAAAGCTTTCATCCCATGTATATACATCCATCATGTTGAGTAATTTTCTATGTTTACCATCTTAGAAATGCAAAACGTTGGAGCAATGTAGGAATTTCAAAATAAAATCGTTTGTCAAATTTGACCGTTTGAACAACTCCCTTAATTGTTTCCATAATTTAAACTAAAAATGTTAATAATCATTGAGAATTTTTAAATCGTATTTGACTGACAAATCACCCAATAATAAAAAAAATTGTCCATCAAAATACATCCTTGCACTCAACCAAATAGAAAGTGTTGTCCCTACTTGTATATCGGTGGATGCACTGACTCACCTGCATGGGCTTAAGGAGTAGGCTAACTCGGGAGCAAACATACCCGCTTTTCAGGGAAAAAAATAGCCCTGAATCCAACTAGATTTTCAGGGGTAGTCTGAGTTTTATATGGCTCAAAGTTCTATGCATTTCAAAACCTTACCACAAAAGTTTTGCCCCATTTTAAACCAACCAAGATGCTCAGAAAATCGATCAAAAATCTGAATTGGCCGAAAATTTAAAAACAAACCATCAGAACCTACCTGAAAAGAAAATTGCTCCCAAGTTAACCCATGACTTAATGTTTCCCGTTAAAAACAATGTTGTCCGTTCTCTCTAGGTTTCAACTGCTTCATTGGAAAGTTTCAACTGCTTCATTGGAAAGTACTGAAATAAATATGAAATTAATATCCATGGAGGTGACATTGACAACGTAGGAAGGGAATTTGTTCCGAGTGAATGGTTTGGACCATTCAATTGATTGCCGTAGATTTCATTTGTACACATAACCCCAAATATATGATGTGTGCTGTTTATGTAAGTTCCAGTATGGATACAGTTGTAAGCCTGAGCTTTCACATGTGTTCTCCTTTTTCCGAAAACACGAGAAAGCTTTTCTGGACGGAATCAACTCCACAAAATAAATGCTCATTTAAGTGGTCCACGGCAAAAATGATGGGATGTGAATGACATATGGTGAATCTTGTCAATGGGACCAAAGGCAATAGCAGTAACATGCTCATGTCATGCGTGACAGCCTTGGAATCTATGAATATAAGCGTTTTGTGATTTACGAGGAGTACAACCAGTGCATGGTAGAAAACGTCAAAGTGCTTATTTTTCTTTTAAGGAAATGAAAGTCGCTTTCACTGGTTAAATAGATAGACAGCGTCATATCTGTTTCTGCCATAAGGAAAGAGTATAGTACAGAGATATGGCCTGCTTTAATGGTTTTTGTTGGTGAGATTTTTTTTTATGTTGTTTAATTGTTTTATGTTTTGATTTTTTTCATCTAATTAAGTGATATAAATTTGTATGAAATTATTATTTTTTGTTGTTTAAAATTTATTTTTGAAAGTATAAATGAGTTCAACATGCTGAGAAATTTTTGGGATGTTAGGATTATACAGAATTAACTACTCAAATATGCAGATCCATCAATTTCTCATCAAATTTTGGGTAAATATCTCCAAAAAATATCACTGGAGAAGAGCCAAAACTTACAACCTTTAGATTAAGACTAGTTTTTTTTGGGTGTGTTTCTAAATGTCTGAATTGTTGCAAAATCATAAGTTTCCTGCTATCAGTTGACTTGCCTGCTCTTAGCATTAGCCTAAGATTTATAGTAACAGCCAACTAGATTTGAACCAAATTCCCCTTAATAAAAAAAACAAACAAACATATGTAATAACATTAGATTAAAAATTACTATTTTAATAACATATTTAAAATTGGCATTAGTAACTATAAAATACATATGGTCTTAAATATTTTTAAACATTATTATGTCTATATATATAGAATTGGCATTAGTAACTATAAAATACATATGGTCTTAAATATTTTTTAAACATCGTTATGTCTATATATAGCTATGCAAATTTTGTTTTTTACAGTGTTATTTTATATCATTGTGTATTTTAAAATTAATAAAATACATTAATTATAGTATTAAGTTACTTGTGCAAGATTGGTTTTTTTTTTAAAGAAAACATTTTTTATAAATTTGAATACCTCATTTAACACTCAAAATAATTTCTGATTTTCAATTATATAAAAATTGTACTTACCATTTATGAGATTTAAAAATAAAAAAAATCATTTTTCATAAATTTGATACTTCATTTAACACTCAAAACACTCAAAATAATTTCTGATTTTCAATTATATAAAAATTGTACTTGCCATTTATAACATTCATTAATGATCTAAAAGATGTTCCTCCACTTAGTTGTTTTTGCTTCTCCATTGTGGTTTTCTTCATTAGCCAAACTCTTTAAGAGTTTGAGATTTTTATATTAAGAAAGTTAATTACTCTCTAAGGAAGATATGTAAAAATTGAAGCATCTTTCAAGACAATATAAATAAGGGTCTTCCACAATTTATTTTAGCTTAGAGTTTAGGAGATCACTCGGCATATATTGACTATGCATAGGGATGAAGAGGTTTTGAGACTAATGTACATATACCTCATATGATACAAACACCCATTGTAAATGTTCTTCCTCTAACCTCTATGCTACCCTTTCCTTGTGCTATGCTACTTTGCTTCCACTATATGCAACTTGATATGTTACCAATTCTCCTTGATCTTGTGTCAATGCACCCATCTTTTTGTATTAAATTCCACCCTATGCATAAACTTTCCCAAATTCCACCCTATGCATAAACTTTCCCATCAAAACATGAGAGATAACAACCCCACCATGCAAATAAGTCATATTAAGTTGAATTCATCTGAGTGATGGAGAATGTCACTTTCCCATATCCAAGGTAAATATTCACGTGTGCTAGAGCCTTTGGTGTTGTCACACACCCACCACTTACTGGTAATCACACTGCTACTCTCTGTTTTTTAAGTTTTATGAGATTCAAAAAGCATCATTAAATAGCGTGAGGCCTAATGTAAGAAAGGATTGATACATGTTCCCGAGAGAATTTTGTTGTTATATGCTTGTATTTGATGTTCAAAGGCACCTTATAATAAATAGTTTGCTATGTTTTTTTGGGTGAGACATTGCAATGTCAAAGTGAGCCTTATTGCAATATTGTCAAATATTGTGGAGAATAATATTTAAAGTGCGATCCTTAGACTAGTTTTCTTCACTTTAGATCTCTCCCAAACATCCCCTTCATCTTTGAGAATACTATGTGCCACAAGAAATCTCGAACATGAAGTACAACTTGAATTCTTGTCAATAACCAATTCTTCATGTCAAGAACTTGCATCCATCTCTTCTTAATGATTTTTGTACAGAATTATAATCCCAAAACATATGATAGTGTTGGCATTGTTTGCTTTGCCGGTTGATAGACATGCTTTGTTCTTCTTATTCATCTTCTATCACATTTTAATTGGAGAAGGCTTCATGGGATAGTCTCCAATGTATTGTGGTTTCTCTAGGTCTCACTTTCTTCTACAAAATCTACTTTCGTTCCACATGAGAACGAGGTTCTTAATCTAAATATTATCATATTAATTCTCATAACATGAATTTTTGTTGAGAATACAATATATGTGTCCTTCCATATAAGAACTTAAGCACCATTGTATGTTGATCTGTCTCCTATAAAAATTACCAACATTAAAAGCCTAAATAAATCCTTTAACTTCCTTGAAATAGCCTAGAGTCTTCAGCCAACCCAAAGTGTTATGATCCAACACCTTAAAAATGATAAAAAGTCAATAATTATAGTCCACTTCGAGGGGGAACCTCCTTTTACAGTATATCCAATTCAAAATACAATATGAGATGAGATAAGATGCTCCTAAGACTAGGTCTCCTTGCTATATATATAGGAGACAAATGGTACAATTATAATGAAAGGGTACCATGAAGGGTTCTAGACGACATACAATTACAATACTATAAATGTAATAATTCAATATTTAGGGGTTAATAAGGGGTTTTACACATAAAATGGGGCTTTGTCTAGGCCTTAACATGCCCCTCCCCTTCAAACAAGTGTTTTCCTCGACACTTGACTAATTGCAAGTGTTTATGCATGAAGAACTCATCTTCCCACGTTGCCTCTCCCATTGGTAGGTTCTTTCATTTGACGAGGTACTCTGTGATTGCTCGATTTCTCGGTTTCTTAATCCTTGTTCCAAGGATTCTTTTTGGTTCTAATATGATTTTCCCTTCTTGATTATTCTTTGGTAAAATAGTTTGGATTGACGTATTGTTGCCAATTACCTTCTTTAAGCAAGAAACATGGAAGACTGGATATACATGTGAAGATGGAGGAAACTCCAATTTGTAATCCATACTTCCAATCCTTTGTAAAACTTTATAGGGGCCATAATATGTGGGTGTTAATTTAGTTTCCTTCTTTTGTTGCTTGAGGGATATCTGTTTATATGGTTGTAGCCTCATAAATACCCAATTCCCCACTTCAAATTCTCTTTCACTGCGATGTAGATCTACATGTTGTTTCATCCTATTTTGTGCCATAACCAAGTTGTCCTTGAGTAGTTTGAGAACCTCTTGTTGGTTCCCTATGTGGTCCTCTATTGCTTGAACCTTTGTATTTCCTTTCAATGGTGATGTAATGGATGGAGGATCTTATCCATAAAGTGGTAGAAATGGGGATATTTTTGATGAAGCATGGAAGGATGTGTTGTTCCACCAATCTTCCAAGGGAAACCACTTGACCCATTGTGTCTGTTTATTAGATGCAAAACAACAAAGATATCCTTCTATGAATTTATTCACAATCTCAGTTTTCCCATCGGATTGAAGGTGGTAAGATGAACTATGAGCCAATTGAGTACCCAAACAAGAAAATAATTCAGTCTAAAAATTTCCAGTGAAAATTGGATCTCTGTAACTTACAATAATCTTGGGGACTCCATGTAGCTTTTGAACTATTTTCATGAATGTTACGGGTATTGTACTAGCTTTAAAAGGATGAGAAAGAGATCAAACATGGCCATACTTTGTCAGCCGATCCACTACTACCATGATGAAAATCTTTCATTCGGATTTGGGAAAACCTGTAATAAAATTCATTGAAACTTCTTCCCAATGTTGACATGGTATAGCTAATGGTTGTAGGACACCTGGTGTCTTGATTGTTTATCTCTTATTTTGTTGGCATACTAAACATTTAGAAACAAACTTGTGAACATCGATTTCAGGACCTTCCAAGAAAAAAATCCTTCTTGATCATGTGGTATGTTTTCAAGAATCATGAATGTCCTCCTATAGGAGAAGTGTGCAATGCCAGGAGGACCTTATGTTTGAGTTGGTAATTCTTACATAAATATAGGTGATCATTATACCATATCAAATCATTTTTTCGTACAAAAGTATCTAATAAAATAGGGTCCTCATGTAGTTGTTGAATGATCTTGAATACATCTTGATCTTGCTTCCATTCTATCCTTGCTTCTTCCACCCAATCAGATTGCATAATGGAAATAACATATAGTGAAACTTCTATTTCTTCTTCTTTCCTTGAAAGGGCATCTGCCACAACATTATTTTTTCCTTTTTTATAGACAATTTCAAAGCCATATCCTAGCATCTTTGTGATCCATTTTTGTTTCTCTTCAAAAGATATTCATTGCTTCAAGAAGTACTTCAAACTATCATGATCTATTTTTACTTTGAAGTGTCTTCCTATTAGATAAGGGTGACATTTCTGAACTACAAGTAGTATGGACAACATTTATTTTTCATAAATGGGTTTGATTAAGTTTTTTCCTTTAAGTTGGTCAGTTTCAAAGGCAAGGGGCCTTCCTTCTTTCATTAAAACTGCTCCAATTCCATGGCATGAGGCATCACTCTCCACAATGAATGTTTTTGTAAAGTCTGGTGTGGCTAGGATGGGGGTAGTACACATAGCCTCCTTAAGTTTTTCAAAAGCTTTGGTTGCTTCTCTAGTCCAAGAAAATGCTTCCTTATTTAATAATGTTGTTATAGGTGTTGCTATTTAACCATAATTATTGACAAATTGTGATAATAACATGTTAACCCTAAGAATCCTTTAAGTTTCTTCAAGGTTTTGGGAATAAACCATTCCCTCATAGCTTTAATTTTTTTAGGGTCCACTTTTACACCTTCATGAGATACAATATGATCCAAATATTCCACTTCTTGAACCCCAAAGGCACACTTGGAAGGCTTTGCATAAAAAAATTTCTCTTCCAATAGTTGTAATACTTTGTCAACATGGTGTACATGCTCTTCCCAAGATTTGTTGTAGATTAGTATGTCACCAAAAAATACTAACACATATTTTCTAAGGAAGGGTTTGAAAATAGAATTCATCAAGCTTTGAAATGTTGAAGTGCATTAGTAAGTCCAAATGGCATAACCAAAAACTCACAGTAACCTTCATGTGTTCTAAAATATGTTTTAGGAATGTCTTCCTACCTCATTATGATTTGATGATATCCCGAAAGAATATCCAAATTAGTAAATATTTTTTCTCCATTCAATTCATCTAATAATTCATCAATAACAGGAATATGAAACTTATCTTTGATCATCATTTTGTTGAGTTTTCTATAATCTGGGCACATACGCCATGAACCTTCCTTTTTGTAACCATCACCACCGGTGAAGAGAAAAAACTTTGGCTATTTTGAATGATGTCGGCCTCTAACATTTCCTAGATCATGCTCTCAATCTCACTCTTCTGTGCATATGGATACCTGTAAGGCCCAATGTTAGGTGGCACACTTCCTGGTTGCAAATGGATAGCATGATCATGATCTTGAGTAGGTGGAAGACTCTTAGGAATTTCACCAAATACCTTGGAATTATTGTTGATGACTATTTGGAGGTCTAATCGAGCATAGTATATAGATGTTTGAACATCAAGTGAGCACAATTGTGCAACTACACCCTAATTTCCATTTTTGAGTAATTTGTCATGCTATTAGAGCTTATCACTTTAGAGGGTTTCCGTTGGATACCTCTAAGCTCAATTTCCTTTCCATATGAGGAAAATCTCATGAAAACATCTTAAAAATTAAGGGGCATTGTTCCCAATGATTGTAACCAATGGACCCCTAATACAACATCAACACCTCCCATTTGGATGGAAATCATGGGGCTATCCAAAAAATACTCCACCATGTTGAGATTAATACTATGAAATTTTCCTGAACAATTTATGGTACCTCCATCTGCAATCATTACTCGAAACTCTGGTGCGGGATATACAAAGAAATTGAGATATTTTGCTAATTTGTAATTGATGAAATTATGGGTATTACCAGAATCAATCAATATTGTTACTTTTGTATTTTTAATGTATCCTTGTATCTTGAAGGTTTGTGGAGTTATGATGCCGACCCATGCATGACAAGATATTTTTGGAGTAGTTTCTTCTAGATCTGGATCTTGTGGTGGTTCTGATTCGTAATCTTCTTCCTCTTCATAGTCTATGTAGAATAATTTATTCTCACTGCAATTATGCCCCTTATCGTACTTGCTGACACAATTGAAACATAGTTCTTTTTCTCTTCTTTCATCCATTTGTTGATGTGTCAACATTGTTGGTTGAGGTGTGCTTGTCTTATGACCCCCAAAACGATCTATGTTTGTTGTGTATTCTCCAATGGTAGACTTGTGTGTAGGCTTATTTTTGGCTTGAATATGACGATCATGTTGCATAGTTTCAATAATATTTGTAGGATGTCTTAAGAAAATCTCATGTTTTATGTCTTGTTTTAATCCACCCATGCAAGCTTCCAAAAATTGTTCATCACTTATGCCATCCACCCTTGTGGCCAATACCTAAAATTCTGGATTATAATCTTCAATATCACCTAAATGCTTGATTCTTGTCAATTGATTAAAGTAGTTTTGTTCCCACACTTTCCCATATTGTGCTTCTAAGTCTCTTGTAAAAAAACCCCAAGTATAATGATAAAGAGGGGGCTTCCTTTTAACTACCCATTGATACCATTGATATGGTTCTATCTCAAAGTTCAAGGTTGCTACATGAATCCTTTTATTATCATCCATAATATTATGTAGTTCAAAATGCTCTATTTGGTTCACCTAGGTAAATACGTCTGTTCCATCAAACTTTTTTAATTCAATCTTGGGAAAGTTAAATTTAGGACCCCCACCATAATTAAATCCACTATTGGAGTTAAATCCACTAGAAAATGACTTAGTCTCTCTAGGTTGTTCAACCAGAATACTACCTTTATTTTCCCGAGTTTCTTGCATTTTGATAATTCCTTTAGAGATTCTCTCATATAGAGCATGAAAGATCATGGAAGACATGAAAATTTTCAATTCCTTCATGGATTTTTATATTTCTTCTTTAATGTAATTCTTATTTTCCATTTCTCCCATCTTATTTTCTATTTCATCTATATTTCTTTTCATCTCATTTATCTTCTTATCCTTCTTGTTTTCCATTTCATCCATGTTTCTTTTCATCGTTTCATTCATATTATTTTTCATGTGTTCCTTAGAATGTGTTAAATGCACATGTTTTAACATACTACTACTCATTTCATCCACTTGGTTCTTTAATTGGGATAGCCTATTTCCGAAGTCTTCATTTTCTTTGAAATTCACTCTTGTGTTTTTATGAGGAGTGCCCATATTTTTTGGAGGATCCTTTAGATCCATGTGTTAAAATAATAATTATCCTCTTTATCACAAATTTTGAATCACCAAAAATTGATATTCCAGTAAAAATGTATGCCAACTGTAAGTTACGTACCTTTCAATTTCTTAATGTGGAGTCTGTCCTCCTGGCCAACCTTCTTTCTGATGTATTTCTAAAATTTTGGCTCGTAGTACTATGAAATTTCTTCTCTACAATGCCACATGTCTGACCAAAATTGGATGTTCCAAGTGAGAGTTAGGGTAACTTTCCCAAACCTTGTTGATTTTTGGCCTTTTCGGGAGAGCGAACTTGTAAAAAATTCCACGTGTTCAATATTTGATACTCGGCTCTGAAATTTGTACTAGAAATACTAAGAACTGTCCTCTTTCCAATGCAATTGGTCTCACCGAATTTGAATCCTCGCTGAAAAATATATGATGATTTTACCCGGAACACCTATTTGAGACTAGTAATAGGACTAGTAAAAAACCCTATCTTCCACAGGGTGTATCTCTAAAAGTGTAATGACCCAAAAGCTAAAATTTCTACCACATATACCTTTCAATTTATTCTAAATAACCTCCAAGTTTCATTGTCTGAATCGTTCTAGAATTTTTTTTTTATAGCAAAAATGCTAAGATGACTTTCTTGGAGAAGAAAAACCCTAGGATCAATGAACTCTGATACCAAATGTTATGATCCAACGCCTAAAAAATGATTAAAAAAAAGTCAATAATTACAGTCCACTTCGAGGGGGAAACCTCCATTTACAATACATCCAATTCAGAATACAATATGAGATGAGACGAGATGCTCCTAAGACTAGGTCTCCTTGGTATATATAAATATATATATATATATATATATATATATATATATATATATATATATATAAGACAAATGGTACAATTATAATGAAAGGGTACCATCAAGGGTTTTAACTGACATATAATTATAATACTATAAATGTAATAATTCAATATTTAGGGGTTAATAAGGGGTTTTACATGTAAAGTGGGGCTTTGTCTAGGGTTTTACTCATCTTCTATCATATTTTAATTGGAGAAGGATTCATGGGCCAGTCTCCAATGGATTGTGTTTTCTCTAGGTCTCACTTTCTTCTACAAAATCTACTTCCATTCCACATGAAACTGAGGTTCTTAATCTAAATGTTATCATATGAATTATCATAACATGATTTTTTGTTGAGAATACAATATATGTGTCCTTCCATATAAGAACTTAAGCATGATTTTATGTTGATTCCTCTCCTATACAAATTACCAACCTTAAAAGCCTAAATAAATCCTTTAACTTCCTTGAAATAGCCTAGAGCCTTCAACCAACCCAAAGCCACAATTTCATCTACTATATTGGGAAACACCTCTCAATGAATCCAATTTGTTTTGTCTTCATTACATAGATTCTTAGCCTCATTTCATCTACTATATTGGGAAACACCTCTTAATGAATCCATTTTGTTTCATTACATAGATTCTTAGCCTCTTCCACCTCACAATAATTAAGATAAAAATCGATTACATTTGATGTTCTCTCCAAGGGGCCTTCCTAGAGCTCTTATGTTTGTTTTCCCAATTATTCACATCGTTAGTCTTTGTGTAGAAAAATAATCACTGATAAACTTATGTAAGAGAAACAACACTAATGGATTCTTAGGAAGAGCATAAAGAACAATAACGCATACACAATACACAAGAGATTTACTTGGAAACCCTTAACATGGAAAATAAAAAAAAACTTAGGGCCAAACCTTTTCCTCATTATATTAACAAATGCAGTTTATAAGATAATATATGGGTATTCCTCAACATCATTCAACCTTAATTTTCTAAGTATTATTATATTACAATGTATATAAAATCATCACCCAAAACAACCTAAAACCTATAAAAGACTCATAATGTAACTGCCACTATGTATTTATGTAAAGTCTACCTACATGTAAAAAACACAGTACATATTCAACACTTTACTTTGGATGGAAAAGGGATCCAAAACTGTCATTAATTAATTGTTTTTTCATCATTAATTTACAAATTAAAAAACATAAACATTAATATAATACAACATTAATCTTACAAATTATCTTTTTCCCATAGTGTTATGTCCCCATAGTGTGCCTAGTTGAATCTTGTTGTCGTGCACCTATTGAGGGTGTGAGAGACCATGGCGTTTTTCACTTGGCTTCTTGGCAACACCAAGGATACTTCATCCAGACTACGCCTCTTCACCTCGAGCATACCCATACTCTGTTTTAGGCTATCGACAAGTCACATTCCTACTCTAGTGAAACTCTTGTATACTTAGACAATTGTTAACAACTTAACACTTAGTCATATATAAGAATACATCCATGAAACAAAGACAACACTTGTGAAACAAATAAGAGAAACACAAATATAGTGAAAGTGGCACAAACCGTGCCTAACACCTGACTAAGTCTAATTATTGCAAAACTATTATAATATGAGCACTATCATCTTGGTTTACAACTTGGCAGAGTCACACGACTCGCCTCACATCACCAAGACACTCATACACAAATTCATCACCCCAAGACTCGTTCGTCATAACATCTTTCGCAACTTCTGCGAAGCACCCAAACATGCGTCCACCACAGATTCACCGTCTCTTCTCTGCTGCAAGACTTCACATAGACCCACGATTCTGTCTCCTAGCATGCCTCCTCATACCTGCGACAAGACTTCCCCCAAACTCAACAAAAAGGAAGGTCACTCCAGCTCTGTCCACCGAATCACCTCAAGACAACACAAGTCCTCCCATGTGGAGCGACTTGGCTCCTTGAGGGAGCTCGCCCCTCTTTGTATAAGTCTGCCTCAAAATCACAAAGTTGTTCTTGCTCTCCTTGTTCTTCAAATCTTCCTTCCTTGGTTGTGTATCCTTGTTCTCTTATAGGGACTTCAAAGGTCACCATAATGAAATGACACGTCCTTTGGGTGTGTCGTGCCCCTTCACGAACCATCATGCCCCTTCCCAGACCTGGTCACACAAACGAACCCATGCGCTCGTCAACCATCGTGCCTCTTGGGACTAACATGCCCCAACCTTGGTGTGTTCCTCATGCCGACGTGCCCCAATCTCTTGGTCGCTTCATACTTGGGTAATCTCCTTAGCATGTATGCATGCCCAAGGTGTCCACTTGCCCAACTAGTGCAACACTTGGGTGCCGGAGCAACCCCAAGTTCCGTCTCCTTGAGGACTTGGGCAAGGGTCTCCACACCCTTCTAGCCGAAGACCTTACACATAACCATATAGACTTGAAAAAAAATACTAAAATGCAATTCTTAATCCTAAACTAAGTCACAAAGCATGGCCCCATTAATGAACTAAAATTTATGTACATATTTATTATAAAGAGCCCCTTAGATAACAAGAAAAATCTCCTTCATCATTCTTTAAGTGCTTTGGGTGTAAATAAGGTAGAACATGTACATGTGAATAATTATAATTTTTAATATTATAATTATTTTTATGCTTAAGTGTATATTTTTTCAACTTCAAATTTATTAGCTTTACAAATACCAATAATAATGCTTACCATNAGGAGTTAGATGCTAAGTTACAATGGAGGTGACTTGGTAGATTGAGGTGAGGAGGAAGAACCTTGTCCAAAACCAAGAGATTCAAGCAAATTTTGGCTAGTTAAGGTGAACGGGTCAAGGATGTAGTGGGAAACTCGATAGACCAAGAAGATTGGATAATATGACTATGAGGAAAACAAAAAAGATTTTGTTGAGTGTGGAGACATGCATTCTCTAGGGATGGACGTGACAACTGGATTGATCACCCAACCAATTCAGAACTTGAGAGGATCCAATGTACATGACACACAAACAGTGAAGTCAAAAGTAGGGATCTAGCAGCGAGTCAAAGGAATCCAACACTTGGGAAAATTTCGAAAATATTCCTAAGGGAAGGTTGTTTTGGTGCCAGTTGACGGGTTGAGGTGATATTCGAAGGTGGAGTTAGATGCATCATGGAGATCGTACTCAATGGATGTTTCCAAGGACGAGAACAACTTTGAGTGGGGGAGGATGTAAAGCCCTTTGTGACACCCACCGAGTGCGCACGCTCCTTGGGAAGATTTAGAGGCGAGTTGGTCGACGAACACAAGGAGGGATGTGATCAGTTGGGTGCATGACAGTCTTATAGGCATGGGTAGGAGTGCCCTGAGTAGAAGTACTCAAGGGGGCATGCGTCGCACACAACTTGTGAAAGATGTAAGGTTGCGACGAAGACTTGGGTTGCATTAGAGCACAATCAAGATGAGTTGGGCACGCACACAAGAAGTGGACATGCCTGCCTTAGTGACAAGGGGAATGATGGGGAGGTCGACTCGACCTCCCAACACACCCTGTGATGAGTTAGAGTCAACCGACACAAGGGACACAATCACAAGGAAAGGACACGACCATGTGATGCGCACATCATTAAGGGAAAACGTAACCATGGATGGGGTGCGTCAGTCCAAAAGGATGTGTCAGTTTGAAGAGTACGACCATGCAAAAGGGCACATCAACCCAAAGGGTTCCTTGGTCCGTGAAGGGACATGGTGATCCACCGAGGGGATGTGTTGGTTCAGGTAAGAGAGATCATATAAAAGAACCAAGATGAAAATGAGCCAAGCCATCAATCAACCAAGGAGTCGATCATCAATCAAGTGATGGACAAGTGAACAAAATTGAGCAAGTAAGGGCGAGTTCTGTGAGACAGGTCGAGGTCTGATGTGAGCGCACAATGGGGCTAACCAAAGGTCTGTAGCAACTTGGCAAAGTGACTCTTGGGAAGAGGAGAGACGAAACATGAGACTCGGTTGGCACATATTGGGGCAGACCGCAGGTCTTACAAAGAGTGTTGTGACAATGAAGTTTGGTGGAGCAGATTTGTGCAATCAGACAGAGTGAGAGTTGGACATTATTGATGGTGTGAGGCAAGTCACATGAATTTTCCCAAGCATTGTAACTAGGCAGTAGTGCTCTTGTATTGTAAGATTGTTTCGCATAATAAAACAAGTCGGGTGTTAGGCATCATTGGTGTCACCCACACTTATATCTTGTGTTCCTCGTTGTGCTTTGCATGTTTCACATATGTATACTTAAAATGATTAAGTGTTGAATGTGTCCACAATTGTTTAAGTGTACAAGTGAGTCATACAGAGTGAGTGTGAGACTTTCTCATAGCCTAGAATGAAGTATGGGTATTCTCTAGGTGAAGAGGCATAGTCCAGACGAAGTATCCTTTTGTATAGCCAAGCTGCCAAGTGAGAACCGTCGCAGTGTCGCACGTCCCAAAGAGAGGTTGAAACTTGGCATTTCAGGTGAGTCTCCAAGGGGGTCGTGACAATTCTCCAACCATTGTGCATCACTGTGTCGACAAACGCATGGAAAAGCTCGCATTGGAAAATCATGACCCAAAAACTACTAGTATCAAGATGATTTTTTAGACAACCCAAGAAGACCACCTAAATTAGTACTTCCCCCTTAAGTAGAAATGACCCCCATTACATTAAGTTCCTATATTAGATGGCGAGGACTTCTACTAGATCTAGTTTCCGGTAAACCACTTACCTTGGTGAAGAAGTTGCCCTTGCATTGAAAATCATATAAAGTTGTGTGTCTTGTTAGTGGGGGGTCTTCACCTTGGTGTCCATCCTCTAGTCCACTATATCATTCTCAAGGCAATGAAAGTTGAGCTATGTAGGGGCCAAGTGTTGCGCCACCTTTGAGGTGTCCAACAAAGGCATAAAGTATGGTCGAAGCAACTCCGCATTAAAGACGAAGTGTAAACCAATGAAGGGTGGAAGATTCAACACCCATGACATTGGTGATAGTGTAAGGTCCATATTGGAGTGCTCTTAGCTCTCACCCACAATGTTGGTGATAGTGTAAGGTCCATATTGGAGTGTTTTTAGCTCCCTGTGGGGACTTGTGAGTCGTTCTTTCTACAAGTGCAACCACAACTTACCACCAACTTGAAACTTGTGTCAACCTTGATTTTGATCATGTTATTGCATGTACTTGGCATTTACTTTTTACAAAATATCATGAACTTGTCGGTGGATGCATCAGTTCCATTCAACAAATTTAATTGCTTTGATTGCATTATTCTAACCATGGGAGGACAAATAAAGCTTTCATCCCATGTATATACATCCATCATGTTGAGTAATTTTCTATGTTTATCATCTTAGAAATGCAAAACATTGGAGCAATGTAGGAATTTCAAAATAAAATCGTTTGTCAAATTTGATCGTTTGAACAACTCTCTTAATTGTTTCCATAATTTAAACTAAAAATGTTAATAGTCATTGAGAATTTTTAAATGGTATTTGACTAACAAATCACCCAATAATAAAAAATTTGTCCGTCAAAATACATCATTGCACTTAACCAAATAGAAAGTATTGTCCCTACCTGTATATCTGGTGGATGCATTGACTCACTCCCTGGGCTTAAGGAGTAGGCTAACTCGGGAGCAAACATACTCGCTTTGGAAAAAAAATAGCCTTGAATCTGATTAGATTTTCAGGGGTAGTCTGAGTCTGAATTTCATATGGATCAAAGTTCTATGCATTTCAAAACCTTACCACAAAGGTTTTGCCCCATTCTATCAAAAATCTGAATTGGTGGAAAATTTAAAAACAGACCATCCGAAAACCTACCTGAAAAGAAAATTGCTCCCAAATTAAACCACTGACTTAATATTTCCCGTTAAAAACAATGTTATCCGTTCTAGGTTTCAGCTGCTTCATTGAAAAGTACTGAAATTAATATCCATGGAGGTGACATTGACAACTTATGAAGGGAATTTGTTCCGAGTGAATGGTTTGGACCATTCAATTTTTTTTCTAATTTTAAATCAATTGATTGCCGTAGATTTCATTTGTACACATAACCCCAAATATATGATGTGTACTGTTTATGTAAGTTCCAGTATGGATACAGTTGTAAGCCTGAACTTTCACATGAGTTCTCCTTTTTCCTAAAACACGAGAAAGCTTTTCTGGACGGAATCAACTCCACAAAATAAATGCTAATTTAAGTGGTCCACGGCAAAAATGATGGGATGTGAATGACATATGGTGAATCTTGTCAATGGGACCAAAGGCAATAACAGTAACATGCTCATGTCATGCGTGACAGCCTTGGAATCTATGAATATAAGCGTTTTGTGATTTACGAGGAGTACAACCAGTACACGGTAGAAAACGTCAAAGTGCTTATTTTTCTTTTAAGGAAATCAAAGTCGCTTTCACTGGTTAAATAGATAGACAGCGTCAGATCTGTTTCTGCCAGAAGGAAAGAGTATATTACAGAGATATGGCCTGTTTTAATGGTTTCTGTTTTTTTATGTTGTCTAATTGTTTTATGTTTTGGTTTTTTTCATCTAATTTAGTGACATAAATTTGTATGAAATTATTATTTTCTGTTATTTAAAATTTATTTTTGAACGTATAAATGGGTTCAACATGCTGAGAAGTTTTTGGGATGTTAGGATTATACAGAATTAACTACTCAAATATGCAGATTCATCAATTTCTCATTCGATTTTGGGTAAATATCTCCAAAAAATATCACTGGAGAAGAACCAAAACTTACAACCTTTAGATTAAGGCAACTTTTTTTTGGGTGTGTTTCTAGATGTCTGGATTGTTGCAAAATCAAAAGTTTCCTGCTACCAGTTGACTTGCCTGTTCTTAGCATTAGCCTAAGATTTATAGTGACAGCCAACTAGATTTGAACCAAATTCCCCTTAATAAAAAAACAAACAAACATATGTAATAACATTAGATTAAAAATTACTATTTTAATAACATATTTAAAATTGGCATTAGTAACTATAAAATACATATTTAAAATTGGCATTAGTAACTATAAAATACATATGGTCTTAAATATTTTTAAACATTATTATGTCTATATATATAGAATTGGCATTAGTAACTATAAAATACATATGGTCTTAAATATTTTTTAAACATCGTTATGTCTATATATAGCTATGCAAATTTTGTTTTTTACAGTGTTATTTTATATCATTGTGTATTTTAAAATTAATAAAATACATTAATTATAGTATTAAGTTACTTGTGCAAGATTGGTTTTTTTTTTAAAGAAAACATTTTTTATAAATTTGAATACCTCATTTAACACTCAAAATAATTTCTGATTTTCAATTATATAAAAATTGTACTTACCATTTATGAGATTTAAAAATAAAAAAAATCATTTTTCATAAATTTGATACTTCATTTAACACTCAAAACACTCAAAATAATTTCTGATTTTCAATTATATAAAAATTGTACTTGCCATTTATAACATTCATTAATGATCTAAAAGATGTTCCTCCACTTAGTTGTTTTTGCTTCTCCATTGTGGTTTTCTTCATTAGCCAAACTCTTTAAGAGTTTGAGATTTTTATATTAAGAAAGTTAATTACTCTCTAAGGAAGATATGTAAAAATTGAAGCATCTTTCAAGACAATATAAATAAGGGTCTTCCACAATTTATTTTAGCTTAGAGTTTAGGAGATCACTCGGCATATATTGACTATGCATAGGGATGAAGAGGTTTTGAGACTAATGTACATATACCTCATATGATACAAACACCCATTGTAAATGTTCTTCCTCTAACCTCTATGCTACCCTTTCCTTGTGCTATGCTACTTTGCTTCCACTATATGCAACTTGATATGTTACCAATTCTCCTTGATCTTGTGTCAATGCACCCATCTTTTTGTATTAAATTCCACCCTATGCATAAACTTTCCCAAATTCCACCCTATGCATAAACTTTCCCATCAAAACATGAGAGATAACAACCCCACCATGCAAATAAGTCATATTAAGTTGAATTCATCTGAGTGATGGAGAATGTCACTTTCCCATATCCAAGGTAAATATTCACGTGTGCTAGAGCCTTTGGTGTTGTCACACACCCACCACTTACTGGTAATCACACTGCTACTCTCTGTTTTTTAAGTTTTATGAGATTCAAAAAGCATCATTAAATAGCGTGAGGCCTAATGTAAGAAAGGATTGATACATGTTCCCGAGAGAATTTTGTTGTTATATGCTTGTATTTGATGTTCAAAGGCACCTTATAATAAATAGTTTGCTATGTTTTTTTGGGTGAGACATTGCAATGTCAAAGTGAGCCTTATTGCAATATTGTCAAATATTGTGGAGAATAATATTTAAAGTGCGATCCTTAGACTAGTTTTCTTCACTTTAGATCTCTCCCAAACATCCCCTTCATCTTTGAGAATACTATGTGCCACAAGAAATCTCGAACATGAAGTACAACTTGAATTCTTGTCAATAACCAATTCTTCATGTCAAGAACTTGCATCCATCTCTTCTTAATGATTTTTGTACAGAATTATAATCCCAAAACATATGATAGTGTTGGCATTGTTTGCTTTGCCGGTTGATAGACATGCTTTGTTCTTCTTATTCATCTTCTATCACATTTTAATTGGAGAAGGCTTCATGGGATAGTCTCCAATGTATTGTGGTTTCTCTAGGTCTCACTTTCTTCTACAAAATCTACTTTCGTTCCACATGAGAACGAGGTTCTTAATCTAAATATTATCATATTAATTCTCATAACATGAATTTTTGTTGAGAATACAATATATGTGTCCTTCCATATAAGAACTTAAGCACCATTGTATGTTGATCTGTCTCCTATAAAAATTACCAACATTAAAAGCCTAAATAAATCCTTTAACTTCCTTGAAATAGCCTAGAGTCTTCAGCCAACCCAAAGTGTTATGATCCAACACCTTAAAAATGATAAAAAGTCAATAATTATAGTCCACTTCGAGGGGGAACCTCCTTTTACAGTATATCCAATTCAAAATACAATATGAGATGAGATAAGATGCTCCTAAGACTAGGTCTCCTTGCTATATATATAGGAGACAAATGGTACAATTATAATGAAAGGGTACCATGAAGGGTTCTAGACGACATACAATTACAATACTATAAATGTAATAATTCAATATTTAGGGGTTAATAAGGGGTTTTACACATAAAATGGGGCTTTGTCTAGGCCTTAACATGCCCCTCCCCTTCAAACAAGTGTTTTCCTCGACACTTGACTAATTGCAAGTGTTTATGCATGAAGAACTCATCTTCCCACGTTGCCTCTCCCATTGGTAGGTTCTTTCATTTGACGAGGTACTCTGTGATTGCTCGATTTCTCGGTTTCTTAATCCTTGTTCCAAGGATTCTTTTTGGTTCTAATATGATTTTCCCTTCTTGATTATTCTTTGGTAAAATAGTTTGGATTGACGTATTGTTGCCAATTACCTTCTTTAAGCAAGAAACATGGAAGACTGGATATACATGTGAAGATGGAGGAAACTCCAATTTGTAATCCATACTTCCAATCCTTTGTAAAACTTTATAGGGGCCATAATATGTGGGTGTTAATTTAGTTTCCTTCTTTTGTTGCTTGAGGGATATCTGTTTATATGGTTGTAGCCTCATAAATACCCAATTCCCCACTTCAAATTCTCTTTCACTGCGATGTAGATCTACATGTTGTTTCATCCTATTTTGTGCCATAACCAAGTTGTCCTTGAGTAGTTTGAGAACCTCTTGTTGGTTCCCTATGTGGTCCTCTATTGCTTGAACCTTTGTATTTCCTTTCAATGGTGATGTAATGGATGGAGGATCTTATCCATAAAGTGGTAGAAATGGGGATATTTTTGATGAAGCATGGAAGGATGTGTTGTTCCACCAATCTTCCAAGGGAAACCACTTGACCCATTGTGTCTGTTTATTAGATGCAAAACAACAAAGATATCCTTCTATGAATTTATTCACAATCTCAGTTTTCCCATCGGATTGAAGGTGGTAAGATGAACTATGAGCCAATTGAGTACCCAAACAAGAAAATAATTCAGTCTAAAAATTTCCAGTGAAAATTGGATCTCTGTAACTTACAATAATCTTGGGGACTCCATGTAGCTTTTGAACTATTTTCATGAATGTTACGGGTATTGTACTAGCTTTAAAAGGATGAGAAAGAGATCAAACATGGCCATACTTTGTCAGCCGATCCACTACTACCATGATGAAAATCTTTCATTCGGATTTGGGAAAACCTGTAATAAAATTCATTGAAACTTCTTCCCAATGTTGACATGGTATAGCTAATGGTTGTAGGACACCTGGTGTCTTGATTGTTTATCTCTTATTTTGTTGGCATACTAAACATTTAGAAACAAACTTGTGAACATCGATTTCAGGACCTTCCAAGAAAAAAATCCTTCTTGATCATGTGGTATGTTTTCAAGAATCATGAATGTCCTCCTATAGGAGAAGTGTGCAATGCCAGGAGGACCTTATGTTTGAGTTGGTAATTCTTACATAAATATAGGTGATCATTATACCATATCAAATCATTTTTTCGTACAAAAGTATCTAATAAAATAGGGTCCTCATGTAGTTGTTGAATGATCTTGAATACATCTTGATCTTGCTTCCATTCTATCCTTGCTTCTTCCACCCAATCAGATTGCATAATGGAAATAACATATAGTGAAACTTCTATTTCTTCTTCTTTCCTTGAAAGGGCATCTGCCACAACATTATTTTTTCCTTTTTTATAGACAATTTCAAAGCCATATCCTAGCATCTTTGTGATCCATTTTTGTTTCTCTTCAAAAGATATTCATTGCTTCAAGAAGTACTTCAAACTATCATGATCTATTTTTACTTTGAAGTGTCTTCCTATTAGATAAGGGTGACATTTCTGAACTACAAGTAGTATGGACAACATTTATTTTTCATAAATGGGTTTGATTAAGTTTTTTCCTTTAAGTTGGTCAGTTTCAAAGGCAAGGGGCCTTCCTTCTTTCATTAAAACTGCTCCAATTCCATGGCATGAGGCATCACTCTCCACAATGAATGTTTTTGTAAAGTCTGGTGTGGCTAGGATGGGGGTAGTACACATAGCCTCCTTAAGTTTTTCAAAAGCTTTGGTTGCTTCTCTAGTCCAAGAAAATGCTTCCTTATTTAATAATGTTGTTATAGGTGTTGCTATTTAACCATAATTATTGACAAATTGTGATAATAACATGTTAACCCTAAGAATCCTTTAAGTTTCTTCAAGGTTTTGGGAATAAACCATTCCCTCATAGCTTTAATTTTTTTAGGGTCCACTTTTACACCTTCATGAGATACAATATGATCCAAATATTCCACTTCTTGAACCCCAAAGGCACACTTGGAAGGCTTTGCATAAAAAAATTTCTCTTCCAATAGTTGTAATACTTTGTCAACATGGTGTACATGCTCTTCCCAAGATTTGTTGTAGATTAGTATGTCACCAAAAAATACTAACACATATTTTCTAAGGAAGGGTTTGAAAATAGAATTCATCAAGCTTTGAAATGTTGAAGTGCATTAGTAAGTCCAAATGGCATAACCAAAAACTCACAGTAACCTTCATGTGTTCTAAAATATGTTTTAGGAATGTCTTCCTACCTCATTATGATTTGATGATATCCCGAAAGAATATCCAAATTAGTAAATATTTTTTCTCCATTCAATTCATCTAATAATTCATCAATAACAGGAATATGAAACTTATCTTTGATCATCATTTTGTTGAGTTTTCTATAATCTGGGCACATACGCCATGAACCTTCCTTTTTGTAACCATCACCACCGGTGAAGAGAAAAAACTTTGGCTATTTTGAATGATGTCGGCCTCTAACATTTCCTAGATCATGCTCTCAATCTCACTCTTCTGTGCATATGGATACCTGTAAGGCCCAATGTTAGGTGGCACACTTCCTGGTTGCAAATGGATAGCATGATCATGATCTTGAGTAGGTGGAAGACTCTTAGGAATTTCACCAAATACCTTGGAATTATTGTTGATGACTATTTGGAGGTCTAATCGAGCATAGTATATAGATGTTTGAACATCAAGTGAGCACAATTGTGCAACTACACCCTAATTTCCATTTTTGAGTAATTTGTCATGCTATTAGAGCTTATCACTTTAGAGGGTTTCCGTTGGATACCTCTAAGCTCAATTTCCTTTCCATATGAGGAAAATCTCATGAAAACATCTTAAAAATTAAGGGGCATTGTTCCCAATGATTGTAACCAATGGACCCCTAATACAACATCAACACCTCCCATTTGGATGGAAATCATGGGGCTATCCAAAAAATACTCCACCATGTTGAGATTAATACTATGAAATTTTCCTGAACAATTTATGGTACCTCCATCTGCAATCATTACTCGAAACTCTGGTGCGGGATATACAAAGAAATTGAGATATTTTGCTAATTTGTAATTGATGAAATTATGGGTATTACCAGAATCAATCAATATTGTTACTTTTGTATTTTTAATGTATCCTTGTATCTTGAAGGTTTGTGGAGTTATGATGCCGACCCATGCATGACAAGATATTTTTGGAGTAGTTTCTTCTAGATCTGGATCTTGTGGTGGTTCTGATTCGTAATCTTCTTCCTCTTCATAGTCTATGTAGAATAATTTATTCTCACTGCAATTATGCCCCTTATCGTACTTGCTGACACAATTGAAACATAGTTCTTTTTCTCTTCTTTCATCCATTTGTTGATGTGTCAACATTGTTGGTTGAGGTGTGCTTGTCTTATGACCCCCAAAACGATCTATGTTTGTTGTGTATTCTCCAATGGTAGACTTGTGTGTAGGCTTATTTTTGGCTTGAATATGACGATCATGTTGCATAGTTTCAATAATATTTGTAGGATGTCTTAAGAAAATCTCATGTTTTATGTCTTGTTTTAATCCACCCATGCAAGCTTCCAAAAATTGTTCATCACTTATGCCATCCACCCTTGTGGCCAATACCTAAAATTCTGGATTATAATCTTCAATATCACCTAAATGCTTGATTCTTGTCAATTGATTAAAGTAGTTTTGTTCCCACACTTTCCCATATTGTGCTTCTAAGTCTCTTGTAAAAAAACCCCAAGTATAATGATAAAGAGGGGGCTTCCTTTTAACTACCCATTGATACCATTGATATGGTTCTATCTCAAAGTTCAAGGTTGCTACATGAATCCTTTTATTATCATCCATAATATTATGTAGTTCAAAATGCTCTATTTGGTTCACCTAGGTAAATACGTCTGTTCCATCAAACTTTTTTAATTCAATCTTGGGAAAGTTAAATTTAGGACCCCCACCATAATTAAATCCACTATTGGAGTTAAATCCACTAGAAAATGACTTAGTCTCTCTAGGTTGTTCAACCAGAATACTACCTTTATTTTCCCGAGTTTCTTGCATTTTGATAATTCCTTTAGAGATTCTCTCATATAGAGCATGAAAGATCATGGAAGACATGAAAATTTTCAATTCCTTCATGGATTTTTATATTTCTTCTTTAATGTAATTCTTATTTTCCATTTCTCCCATCTTATTTTCTATTTCATCTATATTTCTTTTCATCTCATTTATCTTCTTATCCTTCTTGTTTTCCATTTCATCCATGTTTCTTTTCATCGTTTCATTCATATTATTTTTCATGTGTTCCTTAGAATGTGTTAAATGCACATGTTTTAACATACTACTACTCATTTCATCCACTTGGTTCTTTAATTGGGATAGCCTATTTCCGAAGTCTTCATTTTCTTTGAAATTCACTCTTGTGTTTTTATGAGGAGTGCCCATATTTTTTGGAGGATCCTTTAGATCCATGTGTTAAAATAATAATTATCCTCTTTATCACAAATTTTGAATCACCAAAAATTGATATTCCAGTAAAAATGTATGCCAACTGTAAGTTACGTACCTTTCAATTTCTTAATGTGGAGTCTGTCCTCCTGGCCAACCTTCTTTCTGATGTATTTCTAAAATTTTGGCTCGTAGTACTATGAAATTTCTTCTCTACAATGCCACATGTCTGACCAAAATTGGATGTTCCAAGTGAGAGTTAGGGTAACTTTCCCAAACCTTGTTGATTTTTGGCCTTTTCGGGAGAGCGAACTTGTAAAAAATTCCACGTGTTCAATATTTGATACTCGGCTCTGAAATTTGTACTAGAAATACTAAGAACTGTCCTCTTTCCAATGCAATTGGTCTCACCGAATTTGAATCCTCGCTGAAAAATATATGATGATTTTACCCGGAACACCTATTTGAGACTAGTAATAGGACTAGTAAAAAACCCTATCTTCCACAGGGTGTATCTCTAAAAGTGTAATGACCCAAAAGCTAAAATTTCTACCACATATACCTTTCAATTTATTCTAAATAACCTCCAAGTTTCATTGTCTGAATCGTTCTAGAATTTTTTTTTTATAGCAAAAATGCTAAGATGACTTTCTTGGAGAAGAAAAACCCTAGGATCAATGAACTCTGATACCAAATGTTATGATCCAACGCCTAAAAAATGATTAAAAAAAAGTCAATAATTACAGTCCACTTCGAGGGGGAAACCTCCATTTACAATACATCCAATTCAGAATACAATATGAGATGAGACGAGATGCTCCTAAGACTAGGTCTCCTTGGTATATATAAATATATATATATATATATATATATATATATATATATATATATATATATAAGACAAATGGTACAATTATAATGAAAGGGTACCATCAAGGGTTTTAACTGACATATAATTATAATACTATAAATGTAATAATTCAATATTTAGGGGTTAATAAGGGGTTTTACATGTAAAGTGGGGCTTTGTCTAGGGTTTTACTCATCTTCTATCATATTTTAATTGGAGAAGGATTCATGGGCCAGTCTCCAATGGATTGTGTTTTCTCTAGGTCTCACTTTCTTCTACAAAATCTACTTCCATTCCACATGAAACTGAGGTTCTTAATCTAAATGTTATCATATGAATTATCATAACATGATTTTTTGTTGAGAATACAATATATGTGTCCTTCCATATAAGAACTTAAGCATGATTTTATGTTGATTCCTCTCCTATACAAATTACCAACCTTAAAAGCCTAAATAAATCCTTTAACTTCCTTGAAATAGCCTAGAGCCTTCAACCAACCCAAAGCCACAATTTCATCTACTATATTGGGAAACACCTCTCAATGAATCCAATTTGTTTTGTCTTCATTACATAGATTCTTAGCCTCATTTCATCTACTATATTGGGAAACACCTCTTAATGAATCCATTTTGTTTCATTACATAGATTCTTAGCCTCTTCCACCTCACAATAATTAAGATAAAAATCGATTACATTTGATGTTCTCTCCAAGGGGCCTTCCTAGAGCTCTTATGTTTGTTTTCCCAATTATTCACATCGTTAGTCTTTGTGTAGAAAAATAATCACTGATAAACTTATGTAAGAGAAACAACACTAATGGATTCTTAGGAAGAGCATAAAGAACAATAACGCATACACAATACACAAGAGATTTACTTGGAAACCCTTAACATGGAAAATAAAAAAAAACTTAGGGCCAAACCTTTTCCTCATTATATTAACAAATGCAGTTTATAAGATAATATATGGGTATTCCTCAACATCATTCAACCTTAATTTTCTAAGTATTATTATATTACAATGTATATAAAATCATCACCCAAAACAACCTAAAACCTATAAAAGACTCATAATGTAACTGCCACTATGTATTTATGTAAAGTCTACCTACATGTAAAAAACACAGTACATATTCAACACTTTACTTTGGATGGAAAAGGGATCCAAAACTGTCATTAATTAATTGTTTTTTCATCATTAATTTACAAATTAAAAAACATAAACATTAATATAATACAACATTAATCTTACAAATTATCTTTTTCCCATAGTGTTATGTCCCCATAGTGTGCCTAGTTGAATCTTGTTGTCGTGCACCTATTGAGGGTGTGAGAGACCATGGCGTTTTTCACTTGGCTTCTTGGCAACACCAAGGATACTTCATCCAGACTACGCCTCTTCACCTCGAGCATACCCATACTCTGTTTTAGGCTATCGACAAGTCACATTCCTACTCTAGTGAAACTCTTGTATACTTAGACAATTGTTAACAACTTAACACTTAGTCATATATAAGAATACATCCATGAAACAAAGACAACACTTGTGAAACAAATAAGAGAAACACAAATATAGTGAAAGTGGCACAAACCGTGCCTAACACCTGACTAAGTCTAATTATTGCAAAACTATTATAATATGAGCACTATCATCTTGGTTTACAACTTGGCAGAGTCACACGACTCGCCTCACATCACCAAGACACTCATACACAAATTCATCACCCCAAGACTCGTTCGTCATAACATCTTTCGCAACTTCTGCGAAGCACCCAAACATGCGTCCACCACAGATTCACCGTCTCTTCTCTGCTGCAAGACTTCACATAGACCCACGATTCTGTCTCCTAGCATGCCTCCTCATACCTGCGACAAGACTTCCCCCAAACTCAACAAAAAGGAAGGTCACTCCAGCTCTGTCCACCGAATCACCTCAAGACAACACAAGTCCTCCCATGTGGAGCGACTTGGCTCCTTGAGGGAGCTCGCCCCTCTTTGTATAAGTCTGCCTCAAAATCACAAAGTTGTTCTTGCTCTCCTTGTTCTTCAAATCTTCCTTCCTTGGTTGTGTATCCTTGTTCTCTTATAGGGACTTCAAAGGTCACCATAATGAAATGACACGTCCTTTGGGTGTGTCGTGCCCCTTCACGAACCATCATGCCCCTTCCCAGACCTGGTCACACAAACGAACCCATGCGCTCGTCAACCATCGTGCCTCTTGGGACTAACATGCCCCAACCTTGGTGTGTTCCTCATGCCGACGTGCCCCAATCTCTTGGTCGCTTCATACTTGGGTAATCTCCTTAGCATGTATGCATGCCCAAGGTGTCCACTTGCCCAACTAGTGCAACACTTGGGTGCCGGAGCAACCCCAAGTTCCGTCTCCTTGAGGACTTGGGCAAGGGTCTCCACACCCTTCTAGCCGAAGACCTTACACATAACCATATAGACTTGAAAAAAAATACTAAAATGCAATTCTTAATCCTAAACTAAGTCACAAAGCATGGCCCCATTAATGAACTAAAATTTATGTACATATTTATTATAAAGAGCCCCTTAGATAACAAGAAAAATCTCCTTCATCATTCTTTAAGTGCTTTGGGTGTAAATAAGGTAGAACATGTACATGTGAATAATTATAATTTTTAATATTATAATTATTTTTATGCTTAAGTGTATATTTTTTCAACTTCAAATTTATTAGCTTTACAAATACCAATAATAATGCTTACCAT
>JZKD02S2301209.1:19339-33752 GCA_000966675.3 Picea glauca | reverse complement strand
TGAAATTGAGTCCTCCCTTGCAAGTAAAGAAGAAGATTCAGATACAATAAAAGCATGTTCAGTTAGCATTAACCCCATGGATGAAGTAGGAGAAGAACCATGTCATAAACATGAATCAAAAGTATTGAAGGTTGAGAAGGCAGACACCCAAATCAAGTTCTTGAGAAGATACATGAATCTGGACAAGGTCTTGGATAGCCAGAGATCACCAAATGACAAATCCGATATTGGACTCAACAAGGTAGAAATCAATGCTCCTAATAAACCTGATATAGGTCCTTCATTTGTGAGAAAGAAAAACAGGTATGAGAATGGGTGTAGCAGTTTTCTCTTGTGATTGAAAATGGAGATAAAAACCTTGTATTGTATGCATCATGGAAGAAATATGAAATGCAACATTAGAAATCGATAAGAATCAATGGGGAGATCCAAGGGTTGTTTGAATAGTAACAAGCAACAATTACGCAAAGTGTCAGTGGGATAGGAGCTTCTTCAACAACAACGTTTTGTTCTACAAAATGATATACATGACATCCTGTAGAAGTAACAGGAGGAAAGACCTTGTCAAGGAATGTTAACTTTTAGGAACAAAGGGGGAAAATAGTTAGAAGAAGAGAGATAACAGTGACAGGGGGAGTCATCCACTCATGAGAAGATTGATAAAGGAGTCTGAGTAAGAGAGGAACTGTGAGATGCGAATTTCCTCTAAGGAACTGCGAGATGCGAATTCACGATGAGATCTGGACCGTTGATTCATCGAGATCATGGACCGTCGATCAGGATCGATGAAGATCATAAGTTCGCAGCACCTTTTAGCGCAGCTGGTGGTCACCGTGTGTCGTCACGTGGAGGAAGGACCTAGTGGAGATAAGCTCCACCTCGGAATTTCAGGGATCATGTCTGGGAATGTCGAGACACTAGATCATACAAATGCTGAAATACTGAAAAGGTGAATTGTCGGTGTAACCGGAGGTCACCGCCTGTGGTCATATAGAGGAAGGAGCTAGCATAGAAAATCTATGTATCGAAGCTTCGAAGATCGCAACTTGAAGTGTCAAGACACTTGGGCATAGGAATGCTGAAATGCCAAAACCTGATTTAAAGGCAAGATTAATAAAGTTCATCCAACGACGCAGATAAACCTGAAGGAGATTGGAGGGCTACTGATGCACGACGCAGTGAAACTGCCAGAAACCATTGATGATGTCTGCTAGAGAATTCAAAGAGACCTATGTGTGATCACCAGAGGAGATGAAGAGTCTCCAAGCTTCGTCTAGTAAAGGAAGACTATTCTTAGAAGGGATTGACAGATGGATGAGCATTGAAGTCTGTAACTGAAACATAGAAGGTGAGCTTGACTGTTATAGAGAAGACGAAAAGTCTCAAACTGCCAGAGAGGCTGAGGAATCTCCGCATAACACCCAGTGATGCTGAACACATGGGAAAACTGCCAGAGAATTTGAAGAGTTACCATGATGATCAGGCAGAGCACTTGAGAGGTGGAGGATATCAACGAAGTGTGAGTATGCAGACGCATTGCGCACATTGCATGCACAAGGTGAAAAAAAGCTATAAGTACATGATACAGAGAAGAGATGGGGTTGTTGTTGTTGAAGGTGATTCATGTGTGAAGAAGGAGGAGAGTGCAGCAGCTGAATTGAACAGAAGAGGAACTGTGCAGTGAATGGACATGGTGCATAGAGCATAAACAACGAAAGAACAGACATCGCAAGTCATGTGTGTAGGAAGGAAGTGAGGCAGAAAGAGCAACAAAATGCAGCAGAATAGTGATGAGTCTGGTAAGCCATTGTTGAACATTATATCACTGTAATAATTTTCAGTAGCAAATATTTATATTATTCAGGGTGGTTGGGAGGTGCTAGGGAGGACTGGTGTCCTCAAAGGTTCAAGTGGGTGCTTGAACACATGGAGTTGGTGCTTCCTTCTAGTTGGTGCTAGAGAAACCAGGGAGTTGGTGCTTCCTTCTAGTTGGTGCTTCCTTCTAGTGGGTACTAGAGAAACAGAGAGTTGGTGCTCTCAGCAAGTAGCATCTTGCAAGACTGAGGTTGTAGCCTCATTATGAGTTGGTGCTCATATGTATGAGCATTGTCTCAGACAGAGACACAAAATTTGTTGGTCACTTTTGGAGGACGTCATGGAAGAAGTATTTTTCCTTCAACTCAACTTATTACCCTCAGACAGATGGGCAGACTGAGGTGGTAAATAGAAGTTTGGGAAACTTATTGAGAAGCCTGGTTATTGAACACCATAACCAGTGGGATCATATTCTGCCACAAGCAGAATTTGCATACAATGACTCACCAAACAAAAGCACTGGAAGGAGTCCATTCCAAATACTCTATGGAATGCAACCCAGGGGAGTGTCTGAGTTAAGGGACTTGGAACAGGGAGAGATCAGAGGCGTTGGAGCAGAGGATTTTTTTGCTGAAATGGAACGACTCCATAGCCAGATCAAAGGACGGTTGGAGAGTTCTAATAAAAAATACAAGCACAGACTGATCAACCTCATAGGGAACTTCAATTTGAAGTGCGAGATCAGGTTTTATCACATCTCAGGAAGGAAAGGTTCCCTGGGGGAACATATAACAAATTGAAGATGAAGAAGATAGGACCCTGTAAGATCTTGAGGAAGTTTGATGCAAATGCCTATGAGATCGAGTTGCTAGATGGTGTGGGAATTTCACCCATATTCAATGTTTCAAACCTGTATCCTTACAGGAAAGATGATACAGAAGGATCAGAAGATCAAGGAAAGATTCAATGGGTGAAACAGATGCCTATGGTAGAAAAACCATAGATAGAGAAAATTATGGATTAGAGGATTGACAAAAAGACCAGGAGGAAGACTTATTTTGAGTATCTGGTCAAATGGAAGGAACACCAAATAGAATATGCTAGTTGGGAAAATGAAGCTACTATCTAGAAGTAGGGAAAATCAGTAGAGGAGCTCATGGACAGGAGTCCATGAATTTTTGTCAAGGGGAGTATGATGCAAGAGCATCGTTGGCATGCACGCAGAGGCAAAACCACTCAACACGTGTGAGTTATTTCAGAAATTCAACATTGACAATTGCATCCAATTTTAAATCCGCCTTCACTCAGTTTTGGAATTCACCTTTGGAGGCACGCTTGAATCGGTGCCGAATTTTACCATTTGAGGCACATTTTGAAAATTTTAAATAGAGAAGGAGTTTCCACTTCGGCTCTGGAATGTGACTGAACTAAGATAGCGTAGGATGAATGTTAGAGTAGGAAAGTAGCCATGGGAAACCGTAGAAACATTTTTGAGTTATGTATAAGTTTGTACAACCAGTTGGGGAGAGATGCAATACAGAGAGAAATTAGATGTAAGAGAGAACTGCGAGTTAGCAGGGGATCTCAGTGTTTTTGAGTTACTGTAATTTTGGATGTATTCTGCAACCATTGGGCACTTGTGAATATAACATAATGGAAAATTGATCCAAATGTATGGTGTGTGGACTGTGTGCATTTTCCTGTCTTTTTTGTTTACATGAACAAGGGGATGGAACTGTGAGTTTTTTCAGTTTCAATTGTTTCTCTTCATTGAAAGCTATGCAAGGTGTGCATCGAGCTAGAGAGGAACGTGAGGAGATCAAGAGGAATTTCTATGTGAGAAATACCATGGATCTGAGTTATCGAAATCCCTTAGACGCAAGGAGTGCGCGGGGAATCAGAGTCTGAACCAAAAACATCTCAGGAGGGATAACGCTTCAAAAAGTGTTATCGAGATCCATGAACTCTTTCCTTGGATGGAACGAATACCGAGTATTTGAAGACTTAGAAAATATTCTAAGTTTGAAGTGAGTAAAATCTCAGGAGGAAGAATGTCGTCGAGCATTGGATCGTGGTGGAAGATCCTGCAGACCATCCAATTTGAGGGAGAAGCGCAGGCTTTAATGCTACGTAGATCCAGGAGGGGAGATCCTGAAGATCTGAATGGACGGTGGGGAGTCCTTGAGGAGAAACGCCAAAACACCCCAACAACCGTTGGATAAGGTGGAGCTACGAGGAGGTTATAAGTGAGGGATTTTTGACATCCAAAGCATTTTGGCAACCGGGAACCCGAAAGACAGAGAAGTGGGATCCTTGCATCACGATTCCCCGAATAACAAAATCCCAAAAGAACGAGCGCCAAGGCATTTCGATATTTCGGTAACCGGGAACCCGAAAGACAGAGGAGCGAGATCCTTGCATCATGATTCCCCAAATCATGAAATCTCGAAAGAACGAGCGCCAAGGCATTTCGGCATTTCGATAACCGAGAAGTCAAAAGATAGAGGAGCGGGACCCTTGCATCACGATTCCCCGAATTGCGAAACCACGAAAGAATAGGTGCCAGGACATTTTGGTATTTCGGTGACCGGGAATCCGAAAGACAGGGGAGTGGGGGAATGCCTACATCACAATTTCTTGAATCACAAAAGCTGGTAGCACTTTGTTGTGCATCGTCATTTCATAATTTTGGGACCTGGGTGTTCGAGAGGCCAGGAGTCGGGAGACATGGATTCCCGACTCGCAAAATCGTGAAACCCCAAAAGCCTTCGGAGGAATAGTATGAGCCAGAGTCGTTAATCCCTTTTCATCATTTCAACAACTAGGGATGCCAAGGAGCAGAGATACCCCTTGCACCCAGGTTTCGCGAAGCATGAAAACCCGAAAGAATAGATGCCGAGACATTTCGGCATTTTAGCAACCGTGGGTTCGAAGGATGAAGGGATGTGATGCTTGACTTGTGAAGTTCCGGTCCCTAATAAGCATCCTTTTTGGATTAGCGCAAGGTCACGACTCTTGGTCGTGTGCTGTGGGAGCTCACGCTTGGTGCTTGGAAAAGCCAACTGAGCATTTGTGGGGGACCTGTGTGTGTGTTCGTTTTCGAAGGGTTCTAGTTTGGAACCAGAAGAGCCATTTCGGCCCTCGAGCCAGAAGATCCTGAATGGGAGGTCACGCAGCCCTAAGGAGCGATAGGGGTCTGCATCACCATCCATATGTGCATAATTTGTCTAAATACATACCTCTTATGAAAATTTTCATCAAAGAAAAGAAATGACATTATTTATTCCATAAACATCCTAATATGTAACAACTATCAACTATATGCAAATAAAATAAAAATAGTACTTTCAGCAAATACTCATTAATATGGTTTAATAATGACTTAGGTTGAGAAGGGTAAGCTCAAAATGGTGGAATGATGATGTATGGTATTCGGGCTAACACAATATGAGCTTAAATAGTTCCAGGAATTCTTTCTTCAAGATTTAAAATTGCTTTATTTGTAAGTTCTTTGTACACCATTATAATGATGAACTAGGAAGCCAAGAAGGGCAAGTTATGATGAAATACCCAAGAAATGAAAGGTGTTATTTCTTAATATGTTCCATGCTATAAATGAAAGTTGCCAAGGCACCGAATAGCTAATACTTATATATGGTTTTAAATTTGTAATGTGGTGGAACTCTTGTGATAATATTCTTTAATTTCTCACAACCCTCAAAATTGTTTCAGACATGATGATTAGAGGACTCTTAGCCAAAGACAAATTTACCCATATGTATCAGAAATCTGGAATTTAAAGGGGAAGAATGGAATAATTCAGAAGAAAAATGAAAGAAAACATACAAGGTATTCATGTGACATCTTCATAAAACACTTAGGACAACTTCATGCTTAATACATTCAACGATATCATAATATTATGTGTTCTTTTAGTCATATCAAACATAAAAGGGAAAGAAATTGGTCATTTATTATGAATTCAATTCCAATCACATGAAAAACACCATACATTCACAATGAATATGATGCCAATTCCTGCATAAGGATTTTATTAATGAGAAAATCATATCTACGACGTCTGAACATTAGGTATGAATTTACATGAAGAATACAATGGAGTACAACACAATAATACAGACTGATATGATCGTGGTGAATGAATATCTATAGGCCGTCTATCCTCTTCTCATAATCCATATCTTCCTCAATGAGCTCAGTTGATTTGGAAAACTTGAGAACAAGTTACACTTTGATTCCCAAAATTGTTGACCCATCAATAATGTGCCTTGTTTCTCCTTTATAGATACAATTGTATGCAAAACAACTTCTTGAAATGTATTACCTCTTCTCTATTCTTGAAAGGTTTTTACCTTGGTAAAAATTAATGTACATGACAAATTAATGAATAAAATCGTCCCTTAGGGAGTTGGGTGGGTGCCACTTGATTCACCTTGTCTTCCCAATAGTAATTTAGCAAATTGAAACATTATTTTACAATATTTTCCCATCAGATACTTATGATCATTCAAGTTTCTTATTGCCTCTTCCAAATTAGTGTATTTATAATAACTGAGAGAGGTAAATTCTTAAAAAACATTCCATATTGTGCAAGAACTCAAAATATCATGCCAACAATTCTACTTCATCTTGCCCCTTGAAAGTGCCATCAATATTTTCAAACTTGTTGTCATTATTCCTCCTATATTCTAATAGATTATGATAATTGTTCATTGGATACAAATCCCTATTTTCATTTCAGAATGATGGTAATCCATACTTGATGACATCACTAAAAATCTTCTTAAAAGTAGAGATTTCCCTCATAAGATCATGGCCCTTAGTTTCCACATTTTGTATAAATATCCTTTTTGTAATGACTCTTTTAACATCCATTACAATAATAGTTCTGTCATTGACTTACAATTCCTCTTTAGTTCTACTATTCAAGAACTTTATTATATAAGTTTCCAAATCAGGTTTATTCTTCAGCTCATTTGTTGTTTTTTTTATGTCTTTGAAGACTAAGGTGATTAGATCAAGCTCACCATGCACTAGGGTAAAATAAGACCTATTCTTAAAAATTGTGTTAGCTATATCATCCCAAATGATATACTTAGATTCTTTCATGGTTGGTATCCATGTCACCCTTACCTTCATTTTATTTTCTTCCTTTTAAGATTCCTTTTTAGTAGCATTGTTTGGTTCCAAACATATTCTTTGTTCTTCACCTGATCTTGTAGTTTTGATACCTTGACATCTCTTTGTTTGAGCTATTTTGTCACAGTGTCCAACTCGATCCCATTCACACTCAAATCAACCATGAATTTTGATAAGCCCTTTGTTTGGTCTATTGGATCAGTTTGGATTGTAGTTGACTTTTCTGCTTGCAATCATTGAGTTTGTTGGACTTTCAAGGTTCAATTTAAGCTTGTAGGAATTCTATGATCTTTCTACTTTCCAATAATTGATGGTAAAGATGTTACTTTTCCTCATGACTCTCCTGTGAATTTGGAGTTTGAACATGTTTTACATGAGGAACATTTATCTTTTTCTTAAGGAACTTAATCTCATTATCCTTTTGTTTGATTATGTCTCCTACAATAGTAGGATTTTTAGGATCTTCTCCTAGGGAAATAATATTCCTCTCCAAATCATTAATCTGAAATCTATTGGATTTAGTGGCCACCCTCTCTTGCTTCAACTGCTTCCCTATTTTGACTACCATATTTTGCATCTTCCTCTCATTGGTAGAGGATTGCAAGACCCCTCTATACAACATATCACTTGTTTGCTGGTGCAATACAATCATATCCATAAGGTAGATATGCCCAAGATTTACTCTCATGTGAGTGGATTTGTGATCTGCAGGAAAAGAGGCTAAAGTAAATTTTACTATAGTACAACCAAAATGAATATACCTTATTGGTAATCCACAATATGTAGTAATTTTGTTTAAGCTATTTTTTCTCCCCAATCTTGAGGATACATTTCATTTTTAACTTCTTGATTCTTTCTATTTATATCCAAATACTAAGAAAATAGTGAGGGTTTCTTATCATGGGTTCCTTCAGCTAAAGAGGTCTATGAAAATTATGTTGTTGACAATAGACTTGAACTGAGATGCTCAATAGTGATAGTAGGTCTCTTTGAGGTTGAACTAGCCTCACTTGATCCTTGTCTATTTTGCAATACCCTTCCTTTTCCTTTTTCTTGTAAAGTCAGGGAAGAACCCCTCTAAGTATAATTCTTGATCGCCTTCAGTATTTTTGATTACTACTCACTTAGGTTATCATTAATATCCATTTCAGAATGCATGTATGAAAATATCCTCTTTCCAATTTGTAATTCTTGTTTCTAAGGAGGTTTAATTATATTGGATTGGTTCATTGAATGAGTGGTAATTTGATTTTGGGCCTTTGCCTCTAGAATCTTCTTAAATTATTCCCATGAATCCAGGTTAGTATCTTATTACAATACATGATTTGTAATATTATTGTACATAGGCCTTATGGATGTAATCACACCATGTGGGTCATACACCCATTTACTTCCTTTTTCAAATTACAGATGTTGTAGCATTTATTTTGTAACATCTAGAGCAATTCTAAGCTTGACCAAGAAAGTGACAACCTCTTTATGCATCTTGAATGTGATGGCCTTCTTATGCTAGCAAAATGAAATTGATTTGAAATGAGCCTTTGTTTGATGTATTCCAAAGAAAATATTCTTGGAGTTAGGAAAATTGGTAGCTTGTATGGATACTGTTCAAAACCATATACTCTAATGATGGTGTCATCCTCATTTGTAATGTTCCCACTATAATCCCCATTTTAATTATTTCTTAATGTAGATATAACGTGTGGCTACGACCAAAGTGATGTATATGCAAATTGTATTTCTATGTTTTAATAATAAAATGTGATGCCAACTGCTAAGGGGACATGGACAAACATGGGGGCTGAATTAACACAAAAGAGAGGGGAGGGTATAAGAGAATGGTTAAGAGGGATCCAATGGGGGAATTACCCATGTATATTAATTCAACCCATTTTCCTAAATTTGCTATTGGTATATGAACTTTCTAATTTCTAATTGAGTGTTCCCAAAGCCAATCATTGAATACATGTAAGAGGGTGGGTGTGAGAAGTCACATCCCATAGTTATTGGGCACATGGGGGTTGAGTACAATCATCTTGGGAAAGTGTGTGAGTCAAGAAAGAAAGCTAAGGAGAGGAAATTAGTATGGGTTGTTAGATCAGTTTTAGGCAATCAATGTTTTTGCATGAACAACAAGTAGAGAGGAAGAAAGAGAGCTTGGATCCAGAGCATCCATGGAGGTTTAAATGTAGAGCATGTTGGAGAATTTTGGATATGAATACTAAAGATACCGGTTGTCAGGTCTGAAGAGTGAACTCTAGTGTGAGTTTCACTGTAAAAAAATGTGTTTGCTGGTAGTTTTCTTGGCAGTGAGTTCCCTTGAGTTCCCAGATGAGAGATTCTTGGTTACATGTGCTAGAGAGACCCTGATAAATGAATGGGATGCCTGAGGGATTGATATCATTGAAGGGTACATTCCTTGGGTTGGGTAGTTTGAGAGGAAGAGAGTTGGTGGAAAATCAAGATATTTGTATGAGAATACTAGTGGGTTGTGAGTTTATGAGTTGCGAGTGGACAGTGAGAGACCACCCTATTTTGTGGATTAATAGCATCATCTCAAGGGTGAATTGTTGTTGAGGTTTGTAATAAATAGTATATGGTTGGGTGGAATGTACGTCCCAAGCAGCTGGTTGTACAACTGTTTATAAAAAATATATTTTTTTAATCTTTCTTCTGTTTGTATTTATGAGCTAAATTGTTGTGCATGAACTATGTGTATTTGAGAATGATTTATATGCTACAATGCTAAATTATTCAACTGCATTCATGTGTGATTTTATCATGTTGTAGATGCATCTAATTTATGGTAATAGATAGCTGTAATATTTGGCTGTAATTTGTAGCTATTAAGCTATAGGAAATAATTTAGTTAGCATAAATTTTTAGTTTTTATGAGTACTCTACACCGTAATGTTCCTTAATTGCACTGGGGGATGTTACATTATGGTATCAAAGCTTCTAGTTCAAACATCGTGCTTGTATGGACCAAGACGGTCTTGAATTGGGAGAATTCACTATTGCAGAGTTTAGTCTATGAGAATTTTAGGGAAAATGGTGAAAATCATAGAGAAATCCCCAAATTCGTGTGCAAAATTTGAGTTTAAATGAATCAGAACTATTTAAAAGGTTCAATGGATCCAATCTGCAAAGTTGCAAAGTTAAATTCGAATTGTAATGGTCGAATTTCTTGTTTTAATGGTCATTGTAGTGTTTTACAAAGTTCAGTGAATCGGTGTCTGAGATCATATTTGATCCCAAGATCAACAACCCGGATTCACTTTAATAAATTTAAAAATTAATAAGGTTTCGACAATTTGAAAGGTTGAGTAAATCAATGACTAAGATTAATTTTCAGAAGTTGGGAAAAACGTATTAGATTAATGATCTGTATTCATTTTCGGTTGTTGGGAGGTTGGACAAGAATCAATGACCAAGATAATATTGAGTGAGAGATCGACGACCCAGATTCACTTGGGTTTTTGTTATAATTTCTAAGTGTTGAAGTTCACCAAGACAAATATTCGATGACTGATGGTTAGGTCTATTAAATTAGTGAAGAGTTGGTTCAGCCAAAAGAAATATTTGTCGGTCGATGGACGATGGTCGAGCGTAAAAAATGTTGGACGAAGTTGGTATATCAATAGTCGAGATCATTTCTCAATGGGAGATCAACGGTCCAAATTTATCAGAAGTTTAATAAAAACATTTCTAATTGCTTGTGTTGGCCAAGAAAATCATCGACGATCAAGTTGACCAAATTCAACAAAATGTTTTCAGTCGCCAATAGAAATCGTCAGTGGTTGACAGGTCAATGTTTGGGGTTGGTTGGATTTGACGAAGTGTTTTTGGTCACCAACGAAAAATTTTCAATGGACGATGGACCGATGTTCGGGCGTCGACTGATTTAGTGAGGTGTTTGGGTTGTCCAAGAGAAAAAACCAATGGTCAATGAAGGAAAGAGGGTGATGATGTGTCATTTCACATCAACACTCAAGTGCCATGCCACGCCAACATCCACGTGTCGTGTCACATCATCCAAGTTGACACCTCAGGATGACATGCCATGCCACATCATCATCCATGTGTCATGCCACATCAACTAACAAGGATGGTCGTTGGTCGATGGTCAGGTTGGCCGAATTGGAGAAGTGTTTCGTTAGTTGATGGGGATCATTGACAACTGATGGTTGATGATCGAGTCAACAAATTTAGAGATGTGTACAAGTGGTTTCCTAAAGAAATGATCGAAGGTCGTTGGGATGATGGTCGGGTGTGGGCTGAACTGGCAAGGAGTTAATTTGCCAATGAAAATCGTTGATGACCGACAACCGATGGTCAGGTCGACAATTTGGGAAAATTTTTATGCACATCTAAAGGAAAGTGTCGAACACTAATGGAGCTCAGATCAATGACTCAAAGTTCACCCAAATTTAGATTAATGACTCATTTTTAAAGGGATGTTATGATAATAAAAAAATCAATTGTATATAAAATTTTATGAATTTTTTGTATTTTTGAAAGTCATTAACTTGCAGGGTGATTTTGAGGCCCTAAACAACATTTTTAGTGAATCAAAACCCACACAAATAGAGTGTAACTTATCTACAACTCAAATAAAATAACTCAAAGAGAGATATCCAATGAGTTATTCCAGGTGTAAAACATAGCTCATATGAGAAAGTTACAGCCAAAAGAGTAAGGGTAAAATTTTGGCACCAATTTACTTTCAGAGGGCATAAATCCTTGCTCATAAGTCCATTTGGAGCATAAGAGTAGTCTATGGAAATATTATGAACCATAGAAAAAATCCATGGAGCGAGATTTAGGATATGGGTATTTAAAAATGTGCAGGAAGAAAAGGAAGTCGCATGTAGCATACATGAGTAAATTAGGTAAAACATCCTAAACTTCTTCGGGCCATAACTTTTAGCTTGGAGATCGAATTCGATCAAATGAATAGTTGCTGGAAAGGTCTTGAGGAGTAGAATATATATGTCAACCCATAATTATGAATCAGGTACTTATCTTGTAACGTTTTTCTCAGAACTCAGATCGAGGCATGAATACAACCATTGGAAATATGTTTCAAAGAGGAATGCACATAAGGAATCAAAATTTGAATTAGTACATTATGTCCTTCATATATTGATGAGGAAATAACCTTTATTCTAATTGATGAAATGTTTTATGCATGTTCTAACAATAATTATTACATGCACATTTCTTTCAAAAGTAGAGGTACAAGAAATAAAATTTGGTTCTTATATGAGGCCTGGAGTTATGGATGATGCTCAGGGATATTACAACCATGGGTGATCCAGGTGGATATCGGTGGCCACCCACCTATTCCAACTAGCTCCTTGTGTCCTTTTTTGATTCAACACGTCTTTTTGTACTGCTTTATAATTGTGAGTTCTACACTACTAGGGATGTCTGAAGCCTCACACATTCTCCAGGTGGATATGGGTGGCCTCTCGCCTAATCCAACTGGCTTATTTTGTATGTTTTCATGTCAACACATCTTGTTGTACTTCCAGGGATGTTTTGGGGCCCTAAACATTATTTTCTTGACTCACCACAGTCACAATGTAGTCGGAGTTAGAGTCTAATGAGGAAATGTGTATTTATCTGAAATACCTTTCCAATGGGCTATCACACACCTAAAACAAAGGTCGTATGAAAAATTTACGACCCTAGGAAGTTGAGGTACCAAATTACACCAACTTACCCATAGGGCCCACATGAATTTTGGTGTTTCACCTTCTAGGGTTAGGTTTTTGGATGTCTAGGGTTTTGGCATTCATGAGTAATATGTAAAGGCCCTCTGGAGCCTCATTGGAAGCCATTTTTCTTAGACGTATGTGCGTAGCATCCACATCTCTTCTCAAAGATAACTACCACCATTCGAGTAAGTTTTAGTTCTGCAGTTTTACAATCTCAACCTATTTCATTATTGAATAAAAGATATTGTTAATTGGATATTTGTGTTATTCTGCCTATCTCTGTGTTTATTGTATTCAGTTTGTTAATCAGTTCGTTCCTCTCCTAAATCCAGATCAGTGGTATCAAAGTGGTCTTCTCTTCATTAATTTTTCTTCATGCATGTCCCCAACAAGGGCTTGGTACAAGAAGTTGGGACTCAAACCAATCAAGCCATTACTAGATCGGTCGCATTGAGCCCGACAACAACCCATGGGAGACAAAAAAAAAGATGATGGAGCATGAGATCCTATTAAAATGTTTCTCGAGGAAGCCCTCATGAGAAAACAAAACAAAATGATGGAAAAATTTGCGTAGATCCTTCGATGGTTTCCCACAGAAGAAGGATCTTCATTAGGTCGCCATGCAACCCCCTTCAAGGTATAGGTAAATTTTGATATTCCATTATTTGAAGGACTGATAGATGCGGATGCTATAGATAAATGGTTGAATCTGCTCGAAGGATATTTTTCGGTCCAAAATTTTTCTGATCGGGAAAAGATCACGTTTTCACTCCTCAAGTTCGTTCCCCATGTTAAATATTGGTGGAATACTTACTCTGAGAAAAGGGACATGAAAGAATCCACAATTTTTGTGGTGGCCTCTACATGGGATTCCTTCCAAGATGCCATTAAAGAAAAATACTACCCTATCGGAATCTACGAGGACCAGTACACTAGATGGACCACCCTATGTCAAGAAAAGGACCAGACAGTACCAGACTTCACCAATATTTTCCATACCATATGCACCAAATTGGGTATGGAATATTTTGAGCGTCATCGGGTGCTCAAATACCGTGACTGTTTGCATAGATGCATTCAAATAGAAATGGAGTTCCTGGACATCCCCTCTGTTGGGGTCCTATAATTATAGGCGACTCGATTCTTCCACTGTTGATTGGGTTTTTCTCTCGTGACGACGAAGTCCCGGCTCAGGTGATTCCGCTTCCTCCCTCCATTCTTGTCGCTCGATCCTCCATCATCCTGCTGCATCCTTCATCCGCTGTGCTTTCACTCCCTTGTCTTTTCAACCCATTGAGTACGCCTTACCCGCCTTTCCATCCTTGAATAAATGGACTTACGATAAAAACATTAAGTTAATAATCCCAGTTAGTTGGATTAAATGATAATGTTAGTATAGGTTAAACTAGCTAATAAACAACTAGTTAAATAATTAATTAATTATTAATTAAGTTAGTAACTAGGTTAGTAATTAGGATTAGTTAAAAAATTAAAAATTAAATAAAAAAGAAAATACCAAAACATTATAAAACATAAATAAAAAATAAAACAATTAAAAATAAAAATACAATATAATATATATTAAAGCATTACATAATAATAAACATATTATATATAATATAAAAAATAATATAACATAAAATATTTAAAAGAACAAAATATATAAAATAAAACACATAACATAATAAAACAAAAGAAAAATGTATATAATATGA
>JZKD02S2301209.1:0-18984 GCA_000966675.3 Picea glauca | reverse complement strand
GGGGGTCTGGAATACCGCCCCCCGAAGAAAAACCACTTTCCCCAAAAATTTACCATTCTTGCATGTTTTACCACGTCCTCTTCCAGATCGATTTCCGGGAAAACGGAGACGAATTTTAAAACTCCGAGAGACGTTTTTTCTTATAACGGGCTGAGGAACAAAAACCTCTTTAATTTTTTGCAACGGAGTCACGAGCAGAGAGAATCGAATACATCTTCGAGGCCTATTTTTCCATATTTCCTATTTTCCGTTTCAGTTCCGATCTTGCAGGAGCTGTTACGGCCAGCTGGAAACGAATTTGGTGAAACCGAAGGAGGTTTTTTTCCAGAACATGTCCATATACAAAAAATTCTTTCAGTTTTCTCCCAGGTGTCATCATTGAAGATAAAATCACGTCTGTTCGGACCCATTTTTTTGTAGAAAATCGGTCCATTTTTCATGGCAGAAAGCTCCAAATTTGGTGGGAGTGGTGGCTATTTTTGGCCGAGGCGGTTAAACCGACTTTCAAAACTTATTGGGATGGTCTATCCTATTTAGCCAGATGATTTTAATGTAAAATGTTTTGACCTGTGAGGTTCCTGGACTGGACTGTGGGTTGTGCATGACCAAAAGACTTTTTATTCTCTGTAATTTTGAGATGAGCAATGAGCAATGAACATGTTTTCTTTTACATGATTCTTGTGTGGTGATATTGGTGGTGTTTTCCTCTGTTTAATGTTTTTCCTGTGATCATTATGTTTGTTTTCAGTTCTTATTATCAGAAGGAAAGTAATAGAAGCATAATTTATCAGCAGATACTCTACCTCTGAGCTTTTGATGATCTTTATGTTTTCTGCTAAAGCTTAGTTCAGGAATTCTTAGCTGCTCCCGTGCCTGGTTTTTATCTCCCCTATTTCTTCCTCAAATCAATGCCATCCATACTTAATTCGATCCAATATTACCACTACCTTGCCCTGTGAAAGAACTTTGTCCAAAGCTGAGAGTGAATCTCCTTGTTTAAAGCACAGACCCCATTTGCCCAATGGCCCTCCTTGCTGTTCCAAATCAATAATTTAAAAACACCAACCCATGTACTTCATAACTAGACTAATACCTCTTCAAACAAAGCTATATCAGACAGAGAGATCCCTCTCTGAGTCTTGGAGGGCTAGATCCAAGACTCGAAGTGGTTTTGATGTTGCCTCTGTGACTGCCTCACAACCTTGGGAAAATTACAGAGTGTTAACACCCTCATTGGGCACAACTTATAGATACACTGTCAAGATTGAGCAAAAATTTAAATATAAACGATGAGAGTTTGGATATGCAAACCCCTCATAGTCGAAGCAGGGAAAAGGAAACCCCAACCCACACAACAGGGAACCGAGTCGAGATGGCCACCCTTAGGATAATATGTCCAAGATGCAACATAAGAAGGGCAATGATAAGATGAATAAGGACATGAGAAAATGGTGTGAGTACCATAAATTCCTTGGCACAACACCGACGAATGTCACTCCAAGCAGTTCCTCTTGGGTGAGCTGAAGGCTTCCGAGTCAGAGGATGATTCTAATTTTGAGTCAAATCATGAAGGAGGGAAGTAGATTATCGATGCTGAACCCAATACCATGGTCGCTACCACCAAATTTCGGCCAAACGAACCATAAGAACCAGAGGAAGGGGAATGCCTCTTTCACGTGCCGATGTGGGTCAAGGGGGCTTCGATTCATTTCATTTTCGAAAATGGCAGTCAGAAGAACCTGATTTCAGTAGAGGTTGTCAAGAGGCTGAACCTGCCAATGATACTACACCCACATCCCTACACCATCGACTAGCTTCGTCAAGGAAGATATATTCGTTTCATCCAATAATGTTGTCTTCCCTACGAAATTAATCCTTTCAAAGATGAGGTACTATGTGATATTTCTCCCCCTAAAGTTTGTGATGTTATTTTAGGACAACCATATTTGTGGAAGCATCATGTTGTGTATGAGTATAGAACCCTTAGTGTTATTATTACTTTGGGTAGGCAATCATACATGATCCCATAGGTGGCATCGCCTACTGTTATTTCTTTAATCTTTGCTAAGAAATGCAGTAAGGTCATTTCACAGACTGAGAAGTTTGTCTTCTTTTTGATCCATGCTTATAGTAAGAAGAAGGTCACCTCCACATCCGTGGCCTCTACATAATGCTCCTCTTTGTAGCAGAACCAAGTGGAAGGGATCGTGGAAGAATACAGATACATATGCGTCTCACCTACGGGGGTACCGACACACTACCAAGTCAATCATCCAATTGATCTGACCCTCGACGCACCACTACCTAATGGACCATGCTATCAACGCTCACTGATGGAGAATGAGAAAATCAGGTGTCATATCCAAGAGATGCTTCAAAAGGGGCACATCGTACCTATATCCTCCCCTTGTGGAAGAATGATTATACTGGTGCAGAAGAAGGAAGGGACTTGGTGACTCTGCATTGATTATAGATCCTTAAACAAAATCATAGTCAGGAATCGCTACCCCATTCCCAGGATTGATGACCTTCTTGACCAATTCAAGGGGGAAAAATTCTTCTACAATATTGACCTGAAGTATGGCTACCACCAGGTTCCCATCCAACCAACTGATGTCTGGAAGACAACCTTCAAGTCTAAAGAAGGTCTCTACAAATGGATAGTCATTCCCTTCGACTTAACAAATGCACCAGCCAATTTCATGTGATTGATGTATGATGTATTGAGACCCTTCACCGACTCCTTTGTGGTAGTATATTTGGATGAGATCCTCATCTTCAACAGAACGTGGGAGGAGCACATGCGGCATATTCAACAAGTTTTGAGCACTCTGTGACAACACAAGATTTATGCTAACTTGGAAAACTGCTCTTTTGGCATGAACACGATCCAATATCCGAGCTACATTGTTGATGAGCATGGGGTACATTTTGATCCAACTAAGATCCAATTCATATATGATTGCCCAACCCCGACCACACTGACCGAGCTTCATTGGTTCTTGGGACTTGCCAATGTTTACCGACGGTTCGTGTTGGGATTCTTCGATATTGCATGGGCCCTTACCTAGGTGACCAAGGGAGGTGGTAGGGACAATTTTGTGTGGGGTAAGGAGCATAAACGAGCATTCAAAAATATGAAACATCGTTTGTGGTCAAATATAGTCCTATCCTTTCCTGATCTGCAACAACCATTCGATATTGAGACTGATGCATCTGACTATGTTGTGGGTGCATTTAACACTCAACACGGGCATCCAATGGCATACCATATTGAGACACTCTCTGATACTTTCGGGAAATACCCGACCTATGAAAAGGAAATTTATTCCATTGTACAACCCCATCGTCAATGGAAACATTACATTTTAGGGACAAAGACGATCATACACACTTATCACAAGCCTCTGCAGTTCATACAGACACATGGGAAATTTTAGAATGAACGCCATCAAAAGTGGTCCACCTACCTCCAACAGTTCCATCTCAACATCAAGTATAAGACAGGTATCTCCAATCATGTCACTGACTGCCTCAGTCAGCCTCCTGTGGCTGCACTTACCACTGTGCTCCACTCCTGTGGACATGAAACATCGGAGTGGCCCCAAATTTACTATCAAGATCCAGACTTCATCACCGGATATCATCTCTGGGTACAGGCTCCATTGTCACTGATTTTCACATTTAGGATGAAATATTATGCCACCTAGGCCATATCTGTGTTCCTACAAGCGAGCATTCAAAGTTGATTTGGGAAGCCCACTACACTCGAGTGGTAGGACATTTTGGTGTAGAGAAAACTGTGGTCATTCTTTAGAACGTTTTTTATTGGCCAAAAATTTGACAGGACGTCAACAAGCATATCAGATCTTGCATTACCTACGCCATTGCCAAGATGGCCATCAAGAAGCAAGGATTATACACCCCTCTTCCTATTCCATAGAATCTGTGGGAATCCATCTCCATGGATTACATGTTTGGTTTGCTGTTGACCAAGCACATAAATGACCATGTGTTTGTGGTCGTTGATCAGTTTTCGAAGATGGCCATCGTCACAACCTGCAATAAGAATGTCACAACAGTAGATACTGGAAAGCTCTTTTTCGAACACATTTGTGTTCACTTTGGGATACCACAGACCATCATCTTCGACTAAGACAACAGGTTTCTCAACACCTTTTGGTCGAGTCTCTGGTCTCTGTTGGACACCAATCTCACAAAATCCACTTCTTTTCACCCCCAAACCAATGACCAAACTAATGTTGTCAATAGTATGATTTTTCACATCCTGTGCATGTACAATTCTAAGCATCCCCATACATGGGAGGAGATTCTTCTATATGTCCAACAAAGTCACAATAGGGCTCTCCATAGTTCCACCAACCATAGCCCATTTCAAGTGGGTCTAGGATTCCAACCCTTGGGACCCACTGATGTTTCACTTCCTCTTGCCACCACACAGACAAAATCTTCCCTTGATCAGTCTGCAGTCGACAAACCCATGAGATTCATTGAGCATATTCAACACATCTGCCAACAGATCTAGGAGATTTTGCAGAAATCCAATGCTAAGTACAAGCAAAGACATGATAAACATAGGGTACCACACTAGTTTCATGTTGGAAAAAAAGTCTGGTTACATTTGCAGAAGAAGCATCTCACCGGGCCCCAACAGAAGCTTCTCCCACTTCGTTATGGGCCTTACACTATCACCAAGGTTGTGGGTAGCAATGCCTTTGAGCTCAACACTCCACCCTTCCTTGGTATGCATCCAATATTGAATGTGGACCTCCTTCAACCATATTTTCCACCATTATTGGACACCTATGAAATTGTTGAACAACTGACACCAACATATCTCAACCTTGACTTCAAGGAACAAGCATCCACCGATCATATAGTGGACACATAGATCAAGGGAACTCGCCAGCAACAGATCCAACTTTAACGAGTTGTCCAGGCAGAGAAAATCCTACACCAAGGCAGGTGACTCACCTGTGGCCAAATCCAACAGAATTTTCCTCACCTGATGGAGGAAATCAATGCAATGGAGACCATTTATTCATAAGGGGGGAGGATTGATCCAGATGGATATTGGTGGTCACCCACCTATTCCAACTAGCTCCTTGTGTTCGTTTTTTATTCAACATGTCTTTCTGTACTGCTTTATAATTGTGAGTTCTACACTTCTTGGGTTGTATTAAGCCTCACACATTCTCCAGGTGGATACGGGTGGCCTCTCGCCTAATCCAACTAGCTTATTTTGTATGTTTTCATGTCAGCACATCTTGCTGTACTTCCAAGACTATTTTGGGGCCCTAAATGCTATTTTCTTGACTCTCCATAGTTATACTATAGATAGATTCAGATTCTAAAAGTGAAATGTGTATCTCTTTGAAATACCTTTCCAATGGGCTATCACATGCCTAAAACGGAGGTCGTATGCAAAAGTTAAGACCCTAGGAAGTTGAGGTACCAAATTACACCAATTTACCCATAGGGCCCACATGACTTTTGGAGTTTGACCTTCTAGGGTTAGGTTTTTGAATGTCTAGGGTTTTGGTATTCATGAGTAATATGTAAAGGCCCTCTGGAGCCTCGTTGGAAGCCATTCTGCTCAGACAGATGCACATAGAAGCCACATCTCTTCTCAGAGATAACTACCACCATTCGAGTAAGTTTTAATTCTGTAGTTTTACAGTTTCAACCTATTTCATTATTTAATAGCAGATATTGTTCACTGGATATTTGTGTTATTATTCCTATCTCTGTGTTTATTGTATTCATTATGTTAATCAGTTCGTTCCGCTCCTAAATCCGGATCAATGAGGAAGATATAAGAGGTATGCATATCAACATGGGAAATGATGAGACATAGTTCAATGGAAGAAGAGGCAAGCATGAGCCTGTAACTATGAGAATATTGTATAGGGAAGTGCAGAGCTATAGAGAATATAATTAAAGGATTATAAAGGCTCAGGAAGAGATACTTCAAATTTTGAATATGTTGCACAAACAAGTAAACAAAGACTCCAACACCAAGCAAGTTCTAGACAAGTGACATCATCTAGATCCCAAAGAAAAAGGGATGATCATGGAAATGATAGATAGTCAAGAAGCATGAAAAACACCATCATTCTCCAAGGAAATCCACCAGAAGAACTCATGAAAGTTCAAGGTCAAGGAGCAGTTGATGTGTGTCTCTTGTCAAGAGGAATAGGAGAAGGAATGTGGCATATATCTTGCAAGGTGAAATCAGGAAAATCAAGCCATCAAATTTCAATGGTTAGCATAGGAAAGGATAAGAGGTTGAGGCTTGGATGTTGGAAATGAAGAAAAATTTCCAATTGCATGATTACCCCTCAAGGGTAGAAGCTAGAATGAAAACCTACCACTTGCAAGGAAAAGAAACCATGTGTTGGGATAAGCTTAAGAAAGCCAATCACCTTGATGAGAAGAGGATCTCATGGAGGCATTTTAAAGGATATTTCAAAGAGAAATATTTTTCCGAACATTACTATGAAAGGAAGATGAAATAATTATTTTAACTCAAGTTGGGAAGAATGACAATGGATGAATATGAGAAGAGGTTCTTTGAGTTTTTGAAGTATGTTGACCTCATAAAGGATGCGAAAGTCAAAATACAAAGGTTTATGAGTGGGTTACCCTCTTTCTACAATGACAAGATTCAATATGATAACCCCAAGACTTTGGAGAAATCCATAAGGAGAGAAAAGTATATTTATGAGTATAGCAGAGGGAGGCTAGTTTTCCAAAAAACTTGGAATGAAAAGATGAAGGGTAAAGAAGATCAAAGGAAGAAATGTTTTAAGCCACCCTTTTTCAATAAGAGCTCCCAAGAAAATTATCAAGGTCACTCAACCCAAAATGAGCACAAGACCGCAAATTTATTTGGGAAAAGGCCAAATTAACAACCTATACAATGTTGGGGATGTGAGGGAAATCACTTATATAGGGACTGCCCTCATAAAGTATAAATAATGAGGAATTTTCAAAACATTCAGGAGGTTGAAACAGTGGAAAACATGGGAGGAAACATGCCAAGGATTTATGCATCCTTGGACCATAAGTAAGAAGAATATAAATCCTACATGATTGAAGTGGAAGGTAAGATTGATAACCAACACATATAAATTTTAATTGATTCTGGAGCTAGCCATACTTACATAAACTCTAAAATTGTTGAAATATTTCATTTGCAAAGGATTAAGCATAATAAATCTTGGTTAGTTCAATTAGTCACTCAGGGTAAGAAAAAGATCAATGAGATAGTTAAAGATTGTCTAACAGACATGAATGGACTCAACACAAAGTTAGATGTGAAAATCATACCATTGGGTTCATATGATTGTTTAATTGGCATGGATTGGTTGAAAAAACACCATGTTGTTATATATTTCTACAAGATATCACATGTCTTGATGAAGAAGGGAAACAATGAAAATTTCAAGGAAATCAAGGGATGTAGTTGTTAGTGAGATTCCAGCTAAGCAGCTGAAAAAGAGTTTCAAGAAGGGTAGTTAGATTTTTGTGGCCCATATGAAAGATGAAACCCGGGATAAAGTAGAAATAATTGAATACCATCCGGTATTGAAGTATTTTTAATATGTTTTTAGACAAATCCTAGGATTGAAACCAAAGAGAGATATTGATTTTTCTATTGATTTGGTGCCATGAGTTTCCCTAGTGTCCAAGACACCATACCGAATGGGCACACCGGAATTGAAATAGTTGCATATGTAGCTTGAAGAATTGTTAAAGAAGAGGCATACACACCCAAGTGTGTCACCTTGGGGATCCCTAGTTCATTTTGTGAAAAAGAAATATGTAATCCTAAGGTTGATTTCGGATAGCTAAATAAGGTCACCATAAAGAAAAAATATCCTTTTCCAAGGATTGATGATTTATTTTATCAACGAAAAGATGAAAGAATATTTTTGAAGATTAACCTGAGATCAAGTTATCATCAAGTGATGATAAAATAAGAAGAAATCAACAAGACATCCTTCAGGACAAGATATAAGCATTATGAATTCACGATAATATCATTTGGACTATCAAATACCCCAATTGTTTTTATGTTCCTGATGAATGGAGTGTTCAAAGAGTACCTAGACAAGTTTTTAATTGTGTTCCTAGATGATATACTCATCTACTCTATGTTAGAAGAGGAACATGTACAACATTTGAGAATGGTGTTGCAAGTTGTAAGAGAGCATAAGTTGTATGCCAAGCTAAGTAAGTACATTTTTTTATCAAAAGAAGATTCACTACTTAGGGTATATAATTTTAGAATAAGGGATAACAATGGACCCTAAGAAGATATAGGCCATTAGAATATGGTCAACACAAAGAAATGTGACATAGGTTATATCAATCACGGGTATTTCCATTTATTACCAAAGATTCATAAAAGGATTTTTAAATATTGCAAGTCCAATCACTTCTTTGCAAAAGAAGGGAGTGAAGTTTGAATGAACTTCCAAGTGTGAAGAAATATTTCTACAACTGAAAGACGTATTGACGAGTGAGCCAATATTGAAGATTCTAGATCTAGATAAAGATTTTGTGTGCACTGTTGCATACAAGGAAGGGATCAAAAGATTTCTCATTCAAAAAGATCATGTGGTATGCTATGAATCCAAACAATTACATGAGCATGAGAGGAATTGTGCTACCCATGATATAGAGTTAGCAACAATTGTACATGCATTGAAAATGTGGAGACATTACCTCATGGGGAAAAATTTGAGCCAATGATAGACCATTGTAGTTTGAAGCATTTTTTTTGGACATCCAACATTAAATGTCAGACAAAATAAATGGCTTGAATTCATGAGTGAATATGACTTTTAAATTAAGTACATCAAAGGAAAAGAAAACCAAGTGGATGATGCACTCAACAGGAGATATCATGAAGTGCATATTGTATCCATTAACATGTACCCGACTGATCTGAAAGATAAAATGATTGCAACTGCAAATTCAGATCAACAATTTGTGAAAGAAAAAAACAAAAAAAACATTAGAACAAGGTAATTTTCAGCAAAAATATAATTCTTATGAGATGAAAGAAGATGGAATTCTCATGTACAAAGGCAAAGTATATGTGTCGAATTCCAATGAGCCAAAAAATGCAGCGTTGAAGGAAATTAATAATGTGCCATATGTTGGGAAACCAAGATATTAAAAGACAATTGCATCTGTAAGAAGCCAATACTTTTGGTATGGAATGAAGAAATAAGTGGCTAATTACATAGCTAGATGTATAGAGTGTCAAAAAGTGAAGACTGAGCATAGACATCCAACAAGGTCGCTACAACCATTTCCCATTCCATAATGGAAGTGGGTAGTTTTCATAGTGGATTTTATTGCTAAGTTGCCTAGAATAGTGAAGCAACATGATTCCATCATGGTGGTGGTGGATAAATTAACTAAGGCAACACATTTTATTCTAGTGAAGACTGCACATAAAGCATCAAATATTGCATAAATATATATGAAAGAAGTTGTTAGGCTACATGGGGTGCCTAAGGAAATTGTTTCAGATAGAGATGAAAGTTTTACTTCAAATTTTTGGAAAGGTTTGTTCAAAGGTTTTGGAACAAATTTAAATCTCAATATAGTGTATCACCCAGATTCAGATGGGAAAATAGAGATAGAGAGGATTAACAAAATAATTGAGGACATGCTTAGAATGTATGTTATAGATCAACCATGAAAGTGGGAGGATTATATCCACTTAGTTTAATTTTCTTAGAATAATGGGTATCATGCCTCATTAAAAATGAGTCTGTTTGAAGCATTGTATAGAAGGAAGTGTAACAAACTAGTAAGTTGGGATAATCCAATAGACAAAGAAGTTGTTGGGAGAGATTTGTTGAAGGAAATGGAAGAACAGATGGAAAATATTAAGTAGAAATTAAGGACTACCCATGATAGGAAGACAATTTATGCAGACAAGAATAGAGTTTTTAGAGATTTTAAAGTGGGAGAAAATGTTTTCTTAAAAGTGAAAGCGAAGAGAAGTTCGATATGATTAGGAAGTTGCCCGAAGTTGGCAACAAGATATTGTATACCTTTTGAAATATTAGAAAAGATAGGGCCACATGCATACATGCTAGCATTTCCTACATCCATGAGAGTGCATAATGTATTTTATGTGTCATTATTAGAGAAAGATTTCACTGAACCTAATCACATAAGTGACCGGACTGTGATCTAGGTGGAGCATGAAGGGGATTTCCGGGTGGAACAAGTATGCATCCTTGACCAAAAAGTCAAAGTGATATGGAACAAGGCCATAGGGATGGTAAAGCTTCAATTCACCTTCTATTTTATTGAATATGCTACATGAGAGAATGAAGAAAACATGTGGGAGGAATACCCACAAACTTTTGACAATTTTGAAGAAAAAAAAATAAAAAACTCCATTTTGAGCAGCTATAGTTCTGGAACCACATCTCAGAGTCCCATCCAATTGCACTGGGGGGCATGATAAAATAATGACATATTTCTTGGTTTATCCTCAATAAATGAATGGTATGTTCCTTGGGTTAGCCCTAATAAATGAATAGTGCATTCCTTGGGTCGGCGGGTTGAGAGCAACATGCGATTTTGGTTGGAATTGTTGTTGGAGTTGTGAGATTGCAGAATTTTATTTATTAAAGAATTATGATGTAAAATTGTATATATGTATATTGACATAGTGTGCACCAAGGATAGCACAAAATTTTAGGGGAGGGGGAATGTAATTTCCCCTCTATAATGCCCAATTTAATTATTTCTTAATGTATATATAATGTGTGGCTACGACCAAAGTGATGTATATGTGAATTGTATTTCTACGTTTTAATAATAAAACATGATTCCAATTGCTAAGGGGACATGGACATAGATGGGGGATGAATTAATCTGAAAGAGAGGGGAGGATCTAAGAGAATGGTTAAGAGGGGTCCAAGGGGGAATTCCCCATGTATATTAATTCAAAACATTTTACTAAATTTTCTATTGTTATATGAACCTTCTAATTTATGATTGAGTGTTCCCAAATACAATCATTGAATACATGTAAGAGGGTGGGTGTGAGAAGTCACATCCCATAATTATTTGGCACATGGGGTTTGAGTACAATCAACTTGGGGAAATGTGTGAGTCAAACAAGCAAGCCAAGGAAAGGAAATTTGTATGGGTTGTTACAATAATTTTAGACAAACGATTTTTTTGCATGAACAACAAGTAGAGAGGAAGAAAGAGAGATTGGAGCTGGAACATCCATGGATGGCGAATTATAGAGCATGTTGCAGCTTGAGAGGAAGAGAGATGGTGGAAAATCGGGATAGTTTTTGGAAAATACCAATGGGTTGTGAGTTTATGAGTTGCAAGTGGATAATGAGAGACAACCCTCTTTTGTGGATTACTAGCCTCAACGTGAGGGTGACTTGTTATTTATATTTGGAGCAACAAGTCTATGTTTGGGTGGAACGTCCTTCTAAAGAAACTGGTTGCACAACTGTTTATAAAATATAAGTGTTTTATCTTTCTTTTGTTTGTATTTATGAGTTAAATTGTTGTGCATGAACTTTGTGTATTTGAGAAGGATTTATATGTTTTTGTGCTAATATATTCAACTACATTCATGTGTGATTTTATCATGTTGTAGATGCATCTAATTCATGGTAACAAACAACAGTAAGATATGGTTGTAATCTGTAGTTTTTAAGCTATGGGAAATTATCCAGTTAGCATAAAATTTTAGGTTTTATGAATACTTTGCACTGTAATGTTCCTCAGTTTGGTTGGGGGGTGTTACATCAACCAGGTATCAATATCCTAATCTAGTATCTTTTCTTAGCTGCAATATCTTTTTAAACTCAGGAAACATCCTGGGAGTTTGAGTGCCATGGAGCATAATGTAGCATGCACTCATGAAATTGTTTACATAAAGGATGAAACCTTTATTATGGTCTTGTTTCCTCATCTCCTCAGTCCACTCAATTACTATCTTGGTTTTACCTGAATCATCTATTTTTTTGATCCCAAATCTCTCAAAATAGGAAGAATTACTAAAAAATATGAGGTGCACCAAGTCATCTTGGTACCTAAAAGACTTAGTGCTATGGAAATTTGACAAATGGAAGTTTATGACTTCCTGTAGGAACTGAAAATAATCAAATTTTGTGAGGGTGATTGAATTTGATGGACATAATACATAAATCATCCCTAAAATCATCTCATGCATTTCTTTATCATGTTCATAGCCTAAAACCTGACAAATCGTGGTAATAGCTTGCCTGGTTAGTTAAGGGAATATGGTGGATTAAAAAGGAGGTGGACCAATTGGTAATGGGGAATCTGGGGCTAACAAATTACTCAAAATTTTATCTATTTTAGAATGTGATAATGCTTGGTACTTAGAGTCAAGTTCATCACCATCCAGGGTTTCACATACAACATGGTATTAAATTTGGAGCATTTGGGAAATTGATTCTTTACTTATTTGACAAACTTTCCTAGAATCATGTATATAAATTATTTGTTTCCTATCCACCTGGTAATTGACAACACACCAATTGACTAATTTTTGGAAGTGATAAGTTTGTGGAATAATAAATATGTCCAGGTTTGATTCCAATAAGTTCAAGTAATCTTGACCATTGCTAGTGGTAGCCTAGGATCTCTGAATTAATTGGTGAAGGTCAGAGAAAGGTCGGGCATGGTCAAAAACATCCCCTTCCCTGTTCTCCAAGTGGTCATCAAATACATTTGTTTTCTTGGATGGTTAGATTTGGATAGGGTTCGATTGAGTCTCCATTTTATTACTTTTTGGGTAAAATACTGAAAAACAAATGTAGGTTTGGGTAATTATGAATTTACCCAAGTTTGAGTCCTAGATATGTAACTAATCTTGCAGATCCATAAATATATCATAAGGTAACATTATTAACTGGTAAGGATCAAATTGTGATAGAACGGTTTCAAAAATTTCATAATCATGGTTGATTAGGACATTTTCATCAGAGGCTAATGTCTCACTTGACTGAGGACCTTTATCCATCTATCATTATTTTAAACAATACAAACACATTTTAAATAAAGAAATGAGAACACTAGAAAGTATTTATCAAAGGATAATTTGACTTCTTTTATTGGAGTCTATTGTATTCATAATAGTGTTTACCATGTGCGTTTACCTCATTTTATTTGGGGGTAATTGTTTTAAACCTTTTTTTTTAAATTATTTGGATTGCAACGACGCAACACCTTTTTTATTTGGCTTACATCACCATGGTACCTATCATAAATTTGTGCATTTTTGGGGCTAGATAAAGTGGTTTAATAATACAACCCTTTCATACCAAAATGAATAAGGTTATGACACATTATCGCCCGTTAATACAATGGTTCAAAATTTAGGCCTTTGACCCCTGTTATCCAACATGCACTTTCATTGACCAAAATAAGCTAATACCATCGATATTGGATCTATATGAATGGTCCGATCATGTTTGTTGAACTTTTATTTCAAATTTTTAGAATATGAACGATGTGTGCTCATTTTACCATTGACAATATCCTTGTCACCCAACCATAGGCTGAAGCCACCCTCCGAGCACCTTAACCATGACAGAGAATCATTCCGGAAGAAAACCCTAGGATAGATAGCCAAACAAAGGGTAGCACACCTTTCCCCAAGGATAGCGCATCAACAAGAGCTGATCAGATAGTCCAAACCCTAGCCAAGAGATATTCCAAGCCAAAATGTAATTCTAGCTGCAGCAGCTTCACCGACAACTCTCCTCAAACCTGCACACAAAACTGGGCATTGCAGTGTGCACAAGTTGCTGCTCTGCAATTCTGAGACTACCTGCCAGAATGAGAACTGGCCTCTTGTATTTATACTAATTCTAGATAACTGCCTGGGCTGACTTCTCATTTTGGGTATCTGTCTATTCAGTATATATTATTATTTCTGGCCGACTTCTTCTCTTGGAGGCTAATAACCTAATATAAATTATCTTCTTGAGCCGACAAGTCTTCTNTTGAAGGAAATTAATAATGTGCCATATGTTGGGAAACCAAGATATTAAAAGACAATTGCATCTGTAAGAAGCCAATACTTTTGGTATGGAATGAAGAAATAAGTGGCTAATTACATAGCTAGATGTATAGAGTGTCAAAAAGTGAAGACTGAGCATAGACATCCAACAAGGTCGCTACAACCATTTCCCATTCCATAATGGAAGTGGGTAGTTTTCATAGTGGATTTTATTGCTAAGTTGCCTAGAATAGTGAAGCAACATGATTCCATCATGGTGGTGGTGGATAAATTAACTAAGGCAACACATTTTATTCTAGTGAAGACTGCACATAAAGCATCAAATATTGCATAAATATATATGAAAGAAGTTGTTAGGCTACATGGGGTGCCTAAGGAAATTGTTTCAGATAGAGATGAAAGTTTTACTTCAAATTTTTGGAAAGGTTTGTTCAAAGGTTTTGGAACAAATTTAAATCTCAATATAGTGTATCACCCAGATTCAGATGGGAAAATAGAGATAGAGAGGATTAACAAAATAATTGAGGACATGCTTAGAATGTATGTTATAGATCAACCATGAAAGTGGGAGGATTATATCCACTTAGTTTAATTTTCTTAGAATAATGGGTATCATGCCTCATTAAAAATGAGTCTGTTTGAAGCATTGTATAGAAGGAAGTGTAACAAACTAGTAAGTTGGGATAATCCAATAGACAAAGAAGTTGTTGGGAGAGATTTGTTGAAGGAAATGGAAGAACAGATGGAAAATATTAAGTAGAAATTAAGGACTACCCATGATAGGAAGACAATTTATGCAGACAAGAATAGAGTTTTTAGAGATTTTAAAGTGGGAGAAAATGTTTTCTTAAAAGTGAAAGCGAAGAGAAGTTCGATATGATTAGGAAGTTGCCCGAAGTTGGCAACAAGATATTGTATACCTTTTGAAATATTAGAAAAGATAGGGCCACATGCATACATGCTAGCATTTCCTACATCCATGAGAGTGCATAATGTATTTTATGTGTCATTATTAGAGAAAGATTTCACTGAACCTAATCACATAAGTGACCGGACTGTGATCTAGGTGGAGCATGAAGGGGATTTCCGGGTGGAACAAGTATGCATCCTTGACCAAAAAGTCAAAGTGATATGGAACAAGGCCATAGGGATGGTAAAGCTTCAATTCACCTTCTATTTTATTGAATATGCTACATGAGAGAATGAAGAAAACATGTGGGAGGAATACCCACAAACTTTTGACAATTTTGAAGAAAAAAAAATAAAAAACTCCATTTTGAGCAGCTATAGTTCTGGAACCACATCTCAGAGTCCCATCCAATTGCACTGGGGGGCATGATAAAATAATGACATATTTCTTGGTTTATCCTCAATAAATGAATGGTATGTTCCTTGGGTTAGCCCTAATAAATGAATAGTGCATTCCTTGGGTCGGCGGGTTGAGAGCAACATGCGATTTTGGTTGGAATTGTTGTTGGAGTTGTGAGATTGCAGAATTTTATTTATTAAAGAATTATGATGTAAAATTGTATATATGTATATTGACATAGTGTGCACCAAGGATAGCACAAAATTTTAGGGGAGGGGGAATGTAATTTCCCCTCTATAATGCCCAATTTAATTATTTCTTAATGTATATATAATGTGTGGCTACGACCAAAGTGATGTATATGTGAATTGTATTTCTACGTTTTAATAATAAAACATGATTCCAATTGCTAAGGGGACATGGACATAGATGGGGGATGAATTAATCTGAAAGAGAGGGGAGGATCTAAGAGAATGGTTAAGAGGGGTCCAAGGGGGAATTCCCCATGTATATTAATTCAAAACATTTTACTAAATTTTCTATTGTTATATGAACCTTCTAATTTATGATTGAGTGTTCCCAAATACAATCATTGAATACATGTAAGAGGGTGGGTGTGAGAAGTCACATCCCATAATTATTTGGCACATGGGGTTTGAGTACAATCAACTTGGGGAAATGTGTGAGTCAAACAAGCAAGCCAAGGAAAGGAAATTTGTATGGGTTGTTACAATAATTTTAGACAAACGATTTTTTTGCATGAACAACAAGTAGAGAGGAAGAAAGAGAGATTGGAGCTGGAACATCCATGGATGGCGAATTATAGAGCATGTTGCAGCTTGAGAGGAAGAGAGATGGTGGAAAATCGGGATAGTTTTTGGAAAATACCAATGGGTTGTGAGTTTATGAGTTGCAAGTGGATAATGAGAGACAACCCTCTTTTGTGGATTACTAGCCTCAACGTGAGGGTGACTTGTTATTTATATTTGGAGCAACAAGTCTATGTTTGGGTGGAACGTCCTTCTAAAGAAACTGGTTGCACAACTGTTTATAAAATATAAGTGTTTTATCTTTCTTTTGTTTGTATTTATGAGTTAAATTGTTGTGCATGAACTTTGTGTATTTGAGAAGGATTTATATGTTTTTGTGCTAATATATTCAACTACATTCATGTGTGATTTTATCATGTTGTAGATGCATCTAATTCATGGTAACAAACAACAGTAAGATATGGTTGTAATCTGTAGTTTTTAAGCTATGGGAAATTATCCAGTTAGCATAAAATTTTAGGTTTTATGAATACTTTGCACTGTAATGTTCCTCAGTTTGGTTGGGGGGTGTTACATCAACCAGGTATCAATATCCTAATCTAGTATCTTTTCTTAGCTGCAATATCTTTTTAAACTCAGGAAACATCCTGGGAGTTTGAGTGCCATGGAGCATAATGTAGCATGCACTCATGAAATTGTTTACATAAAGGATGAAACCTTTATTATGGTCTTGTTTCCTCATCTCCTCAGTCCACTCAATTACTATCTTGGTTTTACCTGAATCATCTATTTTTTTGATCCCAAATCTCTCAAAATAGGAAGAATTACTAAAAAATATGAGGTGCACCAAGTCATCTTGGTACCTAAAAGACTTAGTGCTATGGAAATTTGACAAATGGAAGTTTATGACTTCCTGTAGGAACTGAAAATAATCAAATTTTGTGAGGGTGATTGAATTTGATGGACATAATACATAAATCATCCCTAAAATCATCTCATGCATTTCTTTATCATGTTCATAGCCTAAAACCTGACAAATCGTGGTAATAGCTTGCCTGGTTAGTTAAGGGAATATGGTGGATTAAAAAGGAGGTGGACCAATTGGTAATGGGGAATCTGGGGCTAACAAATTACTCAAAATTTTATCTATTTCAGAATGTGATAATGCTTGGTACTTAGAGTCAAGTTCATCACCATCCAGGGTTTCACATACAACATGGTATTAAATTTGGAGCATTTGGGAAATTGTTTCTTTACTTTTTTGACAAACTTTCCTAGAATCATTTATATAAATTATTTGTTGCCTATCCACCTGGCAATTGACAACACACCAATTGACTAATTTTTGGAAGTGATAAGTTTGTGGAATAATAAATTTGTCCAGGTTTGATTCCAATAAGTTCAAGTAATCATGACCATTGTTAGTGTTAGCTTAGGATCTCTGAATTAATTGGTGAAGGTCAGAGAAAGTTCGGGCATGGTCAAAAACATCCCCTTCCCTGTTCTCCAAGTGGTCATCAAATACATTTGTTTTCTTGTATGGTTATATTTGGATAAGGTTCGATTGAGTCTCCATTTTATTACTTTTTGGGTAAAATACTGAAAAACAAATGTAGGTTTGGGTAATTATGAATTTACCCAAGTTTGACTCCTAGATATGTAACTAATCTTGAAGATCCATAAATATATCATAAGGTAACATTATTAACTGGTAAGGATCAAATTGTGATAGAACAGTTTCAAAAATTTCATAATCATGGTTGATTAGGACATTTTCATCAGAGGCTAATAACTCACTTGACTGATGACCTTTATCCATCTATGATTATTTTAAACAATACAAACACATTTTAAATAAAGAAATGAGAACACTAGAACGTATTTATCAAAGGATAATTTGACTTCTTTTATTGGAGTCTATTGTACTCGTAATAGTGTTTACCATGTGCGTTTACCTCATTTTATTTGGGGGTAATTGTTTTAAACTTTTTTTTTTTAAATTATTTGGATTGCAACGACGCAACGCCTTTTTTATTTGGCTTACATCACCATGGTACCTATCATAAATTTGTGCATTTTTGGGGCTAGATAAAGTGGTTTAATAATACAACCCTTTCCTACCAAAATGAATAAGGTTATGACACATTATCGCCCGTTAATACAATGGTTCAAAATTTAGGCCTTTGACCCCTGTTATCCAACATGCACTTTCACTGACCAAAATAAGCTAATACCATCGATATTGGATCTATATGAATGGTTTGATCATGTTTGTTGAACTTTTATTTCAAATTTTTAGAATATGAATGATGTGTGCTCATTTTACCATTGACAATACCCTTTTCACCCAACCATAGGCTGAAGCCACCCTCCGAGCACCTTAACCTTGACAGAGAATCATTCCGGAAGAAAACCCTACGATAGATAGCCAAACAAAGGGTAGCGCACCTTTCCCCAAGGATAGCGCATCAACAAGAACTGATTAGATTGTCCAAACCCTAGCCAAGAGATATTCCAAGCCAAAATGTAACTGCTAGCTACAGCAGCTGCACCGACAACTCTCCTCAAACCTGCGCACAAAACTAGGCACTGCAGTGTGCACAAGTTGCTTCTCTACAATTCTGAGACTGCCTACCAGAATGAGAACTGACCTCTTGTATTTATACTAATTCTAGATAACTGCCTGGGCCGACTTCTCATTTTGGGTATTTGTCTATTCAGTATATATTATTATTTCTGGCCAACTTCTTCTCTTGGAGGCTAATAACCTAATATAAATTATCTTCTTGAGCTGACAAGTCTTCTAGGGTTATTAGCCAACTCAT
>JZKD02S2301198.1:20984-33752 GCA_000966675.3 Picea glauca | reverse complement strand
AATATTAATAATAATTCATGTGCACTTGATTCTCTCACTTAATAAATTTCTTTTCCATGAATATTAATAATAATTCATGTGTACTTAGTATTTATTTTCCTTCATGTAATATATCACTCCTCCACATTGACTAGGGATTGTGACATAGGTTATTCCATGGTGTCAAGGTGTATGCGACACTTATACGACACTTTACGACACTTAGGGTGAGGTACCTAGGTGTGAAAATTTCATGTGTAACAGAATGCCCCCTAAAGTGTGAGGTCAAAAGAGAGAATGATGGCCGAAACACTTTACAAATATTTAAAGAAAGAGTGTAGATGTAGAGAACTTGGTAGAAGCTGCACACAAACATCCAACAAATATTATGACATGTTCCAAACCCAAGGCAAGCATACCTATGCTTGGGTGATAAAGACTTGCAAGATATGGCCGCCATAAAATACACAGTGGATCCATAATTATATTGATAAAAAGGTATAGCCATTGAATATACAATGTGGGTCTATACTCCTATGACTTTAATAGATCGTAGCCACAAAGAATACACAGTGGATCTACGAGATGACAAGACATAGCCACGACCAATACAAAGTGGATCTATGTAACAATATATGTGTCATAGTTCAAGAGAAACTTCGTCACAACCTGGGCAAAGTACATATAAGAGTGATCACTCAACCCAGGGTATTCTTACCGACCCCAATGTAGTATGAATCTAACCATGTGAATAGATGTCCTGATGTCGATCATGGAAGAAACCACTTGATTACCGATTAATGATGTAAATCGTTAACAAGCACGAGGGAAATCACCATTGATGTCAATGATTCCCAAGGTACTCTAGTACATTCCAACGAATGTGAATGGATGAGCTGAAGTCAAACATCCGTTGAATCATCCGATCAGAGGTCAATGATGTAAAACCACTGTCGAATGTGAGGAGGCATGTCATTAAGGCATGCAGGTCCCAAAGTACTAACTGGTTTCTAAGTCTAGTTCTTGGATAATGTGTTGAAGTCGACATGAATAGACTCGTCGAAGGAGGGCCTTAATGTATCCCCCATCAACAACATGAAACAGACACAGAGATGTAATTGGTAGATCAAATGAAAATGGACTGACATGGGTATTAAGACATTATATTTGTGATGGATGACTCTCGAGGCAGATACTTCCCTTGAACACTTAGGAACAATAACAGAAACATGACATGGACCAAAACACGATGATGCAGTGGATATTATGACTTTCATCGGGTGACCCAAAGGAGTAAGAAAAACTCAGAGGATTGGTTCAGGGCAGAGGTTCAATGGATTAATATGTGTGCAAAGACAAAGTTCCATGTTCAAGGCGACTTTAAGAATTACTAGTAATGTTCTCAAAAACTGCTTGGCTTGCTTCCTTCAATTTTCCCCCCATCCAGATAGACGAGTACCTCTTTTTAATTTAACGAGATCGAGGAGGGTAACACATGCTCAATATAGCTCACCTTCGATAAGTCCCTCTTCCTTTGTTTAATGAACTAGAAGAAGTAAGGGTTCAATCCCGTATGGTCCTGTCGATGTTTGTTTAACGAGTCCAAAGATAGAAAACTCGAAGTTTTTTTCAGGATTATAGAGTCTGGAAAAACACTTAAAAGAGAAATCTCTCAGTTCCTTTTTCATAAAGTATTATGATGATACCGAAAAAGAGATAAACTATCGCTCAACAAACATTTTCTTCAAATACTTTAACGAGCGTGAAAACAACAAGGTCGCTCAGAAATCTTTTCATGTTTAGAGAGTTTGAAAAGAACTGAAAGATGACTCCAATGTTGTCCTTTTTCGTAATGTTAGTCTCGCAAGGGAGAAAAAGAGATAAATTATCACTCAAAAGATGCCCTTTCAAACCTTTTAATGAGTGGGAAAGGAAGCAAGATCACTCAGAAATCTTCTCATGTTTAGAGTCTGAAAAGAGCTTAAAGGAGACTCTAGGGGGTTCCTTTTTCGTGTATCCATACAGGTCTGAAAAAGAGATAAAATTTTACCTGGATGCATTCTCATGTATTTAGGAGCATGAGAAAGAACAAAGACTAAGCTCAGTATGGCCCCATCTTGAAAATCTAGTGGCTTAACTCTAGAATGATCATCAAAGGCTAGAGACATGCCCTCCAAGCTTCAATTCATTCACTGACTTTGAGGTTGTCACCAATTTCTCTAGTAGATGAGAAAAAAGGAGAAGGGTGGATGAAAAGAAGGTTCAAGAGAGGTGACTGTTTCATTTTTTAATAAGCTTGACACAAGAAAAGAACTATGCTCAGAGCCTCTGTTTCATTTTTTAATGAGCTTTCCACAGAGAAGAGAAACTATGCTCGTGGCCTCTGTTTCATTTTTTAACAAGATTTCTATAGAGAAGAGAAACTATACTATTAACCTCTCTTTCATTTTTTAACGAGATTTCCATAGAGAAGAGAAACTATTCTCGTGACTGCTTCTTGATCATAGATTCCGAGAGGATAATTCTCTGGAAGGACACCATGTCAAGGTACAAAACTCAGTCATGGATTCCAAGAGATATTCACTAGATGGAAGACAATCACTCTGGAAGGAACACATGTCAAGGTCCATGACAGGGGTAAGGATATCAGGCTCCAATAGCCCTACTGAAGAGATCACCATGTCAACTACTGGATCTAAATCATCAGAATTTGAGGTCATTGGAGACAATGCCACATAATTGACATGTGGCAGGGGCGATACTGTCTGCATATAAGAACCATTTAGGGAGGTAATCCAGTCAGGACCGATGAATGAAAGTTAATTAATAGTCACAATTCTTCCATCGTGAGGGAAAGATATCACACGGAAAAGAGTGGACACAATAACTTTCATGGAATAGACATAATCCCACCCAAGGAGTAAAGGGAAATCCAAGGGGTCTCGGACTACCATGACATCAATAAAGATAGTTTTNAGTGGATCTACGAGATGACAAGACATAGCCACGACCAATACAAAGTGGATCTATGTAACAGTATATGTGTCATTGTTCAAGAGAAACTCCATCGCAACCTGGGCAAAGTACATATAAGAGTGATCACTCAACCCAGGGTCTTCTTACCGATCCCAATGTAGTATGAATCTAACCATGTGAATAGATGTCCTGATGTCGATCATGGAAGAAACCACTTGATTATCGGTTAATGATGTAAATCATTAACAAGCACGAGGGAAATCACCATTGATGTCAATGATTCCCAAGGTACTCTAGTACATTCCAACGAATGTGAATGGATGAGCTGAAGTCGAACATCCGTGGAATTATCCGATTAGAGGTCAATGATGTAAACCCACTGTCGAATGTGAGGAGGCCTTTGATTAAGGCATGCAGGTCCCAAAGTACTAACTGGTTTCTAAGTCTAGTTCCTGTATAATGTGTTGAATTCGACAGGAATAGACTCGTCGAAGGAGGGCCTTAATGTATCCCCTATCAACAACATGAAACAGACACAGAGATTTAATTGGTAGATCAAATGAAAATGGACTGACATGGGTATTAAGACATTATATTTGTGATGGCTGACTCTCGAGGCAGATACTTCCCTTGAACACTTAGGAACAATAACAGAAACATGACATGGACCAAAACACGATGATGCAGTGGATACTATGACTTTCATCGGGTGACCCAAAGGAGTAAGAAAAACTCAGAGGATTGGTTCAGGGCAGAGGTTCAATGGATTAATATGTGCGCAAAGACAAAGTTCCATGTTCAAGGCGGCTTTAAGAATTACTAGTAATGTTCTCAAAAACTGCTTGGCTTGCTTCCTTCAATTTTCCCCCCATCCAGATAGACGAGTACCTCTTTTTAATTTAACGAGATCGAGGAGGGTAACACATGCTCAATATAGCTCACCTTCGATAAGTCCCTCTTCCTTTGTTTAATGAACTAGAAGAAGTAAGGGTTCAATCCCGTATGGTCCTGTCGATGTTTGTTTAACGAGTCCAAAGATAGAAAACTCGAAGTTTTTTTCAGGATTATAGAGTCTGGAAAAACACTTAAAAGAGAAATCTCTCAGTTCCTTTTTCATAAAGTATTATGATGATACCGAAAAAGAGATAAACTATCGCTCAACAAACATTTTCTTCAAATACTTTAACGAGCGTGAAAACAACAAGGTCGCTCAGAAATCTTTTCATGTTTAGAGAGTTTGAAAAGAACTGAAAGATGACTCCAATGTTGTCCTTTTTCGTAATGTTAGTCTCGCAAGGGAGAAAAAGAGATAAATTATCACTCAAAAGATGCCCTTTCAAACCTTTTAATGAGTGGGAAAGGAAGCAAGATCACTCAGAAATCTTCTCATGTTTAGAGTCTGAAAAGAGCTTAAAGGAGACTCTAGGGGGTTCCTTTTTCGTGTATCCATACAGGTCTGAAAAAGAGATAAAATTTTACCTGGATGCATTCTCATGTATTTAGGAGCATGAGAAAGAACAAAGACTAAGCTCAGTATGGCCCCATCTTGAAAATCTAGTGGCTTAACTCTAGAATGATCATCAAAGGCTAGAGACATGCCCTCCAAGCTTCAATTCATTCACTGACTTTGAGGTTGTCACCAATTTCTCTAGTAGATGAGAAAAAAGGAGAAGGGTGGATGAAAAGAAGGTTCAAGAGAGGTGACTGTTTCATTTTTTAATAAGCTTGACACAAGAAAAGAACTATGCTCAGAGCCTCTGTTTCATTTTTTAATGAGCTTTCCACAGAGAAGAGAAACTATGCTCGTGGCCTCTGTTTCATTTTTTAACAAGATTTCTATAGAGAAGAGAAACTATACTATTAACCTCTCTTTCATTTTTTAACGAGATTTCCATAGAGAAGAGAAACTATTCTCGTGACTGCTTCTTGATCATAGATTCCGAGAGGATAATTCTCTGGAAGGACACCATGTCAAGGTACAAAACTCAGTCATGGATTCCAAGAGATATTCACTAGATGGAAGACAATCACTCTGGAAGGAACACATGTCAAGGTCCATGACAGGGGTAAGGATATCAGGCTCCAATAGCCCTACTGAAGAGATCACCATGTCAACTACTGGATCTAAATCATCAGAATTTGAGGTCATTGGAGACAATGCCACATAATTGACATGTGGCAGGGGCGATACTGTCTGCATATAAGAACCATTTAGGGAGGTAATCCAGTCAGGACCGATGAATGAAAGTTAATTAATAGTCACAATTCTTCCATCGTGAGGGAAAGATATCACACGGAAAAGAGTGGACACAATAACTTTCATGGAATAGACATAATCCCACCCAAGGAGTAAAGGGAAATCCAAGGGGTCTCGGACTACCATGACATCAATAAAGATAGTTTTTCCTCCCAAAGTTATGGGAAACTGAGGGAGGGTCCCTAAAGGTTGATTAGTTCTTCTGTTAAAAGCTAACAGATTCTGTGCAACTGGTGCAAGCTGTGGACAACCCAAAGCGTACCAAGAAACATAAGACAAAATACTAATGGACGCACCTTCATCTATCAACATTTGAGGAACATCTCGACCACAAGCCTATATTGTAATTTGAAAAGTAATGTGAGAGGGAATACGAGGTTTGGTTAGCGCACTCCAATCAAAAAGGATGGCCTCATTACTTGGAGGGGGTTTCACGGGAGAAGGAGGAATGCCCCCCGATACGGTAGATTCTTTATCAATGAGAAAAACATGGGCAGTATTGGGTTTACTCTCTAGAGGGAGAGTAGGATCGACTGATGATTGGATCAGATCGACTATGCAGGCATTCTTCAAAGGAAGAGTGGCATTGACCGATGATGGAATCGGATCAACCACTTTAGCACTCTTTGGATGAAGGGTGGGACTGATCGAGGAAGCAACTGGATCAACCACTTTGGCACTCTTTAGATGAAGGGTGGTTCTGACCAAGGAAGGGACTGTATCAGCCACTTTGGCACTTGTCAAAGGAGGATTGAGATTGACCGATGACAGAACCAGATCGACCACCTTGGTTTCATTCTCCAAGGGGAGAATGGGGTCTACGGGTGGAAACGGATCGACTTCTTTGGAGTCACTCTCTAACGAGAGAGTGGNCTTTAAGAATTACTAGTAATGTTCTCAAAAACTGCTTGGCTTGCTTCCTTCAATTTTCCCCCCATCCAGATAGACGAGTACCTCTTTTTAATTTAACGAGATCGAGGAGGGTAACACATGCTCAATATAGCTCACCTTCGATAAGTCCCTCTTCCTTTGTTTAATGAACTAGAAGAAGTAAGGGTTCAATCCCGTATGGTCCTGTCGATGTTTGTTTAACGAGTCCAAAGATAGAAAACTCGAAGTTTTTTTCAGGATTATAGAGTCTGGAAAAACACTTAAAAGAGAAATCTCTCAGTTCCTTTTTCATAAAGTATTATGATGATACCGAAAAAGAGATAAACTATCGCTCAACAAACATTTTCTTCAAATACTTTAACGAGCGTGAAAACAACAAGGTCGCTCAGAAATCTTTTCATGTTTAGAGAGTTTGAAAAGAACTGAAAGATGACTCCAATGTTGTCCTTTTTCGTAATGTTAGTCTCGCAAGGGAGAAAAAGAGATAAATTATCACTCAAAAGATGCCCTTTCAAACCTTTTAATGAGTGGGAAAGGAAGCAAGATCACTCAGAAATCTTCTCATGTTTAGAGTCTGAAAAGAGCTTAAAGGAGACTCTAGGGGGTTCCTTTTTCGTGTATCCATACAGGTCTGAAAAAGAGATAAAATTTTACCTGGATGCATTCTCATGTATTTAGGAGCATGAGAAAGAACAAAGACTAAGCTCAGTATGGCCCCATCTTGAAAATCTAGTGGCTTAACTCTAGAATGATCATCAAAGGCTAGAGACATGCCCTCCAAGCTTCAATTCATTCACTGACTTTGAGGTTGTCACCAATTTCTCTAGTAGATGAGAAAAAAGGAGAAGGGTGGATGAAAAGAAGGTTCAAGAGAGGTGACTGTTTCATTTTTTAATAAGCTTGACACAAGAAAAGAACTATGCTCAGAGCCTCTGTTTCATTTTTTAATGAGCTTTCCACAGAGAAGAGAAACTATGCTCGTGGCCTCTGTTTCATTTTTTAACAAGATTTCTATAGAGAAGAGAAACTATACTATTAACCTCTCTTTCATTTTTTAACGAGATTTCCATAGAGAAGAGAAACTATTCTCGTGACTGCTTCTTGATCATAGATTCCGAGAGGATAATTCTCTGGAAGGACACCATGTCAAGGTACAAAACTCAGTCATGGATTCCAAGAGATATTCACTAGATGGAAGACAATCACTCTGGAAGGAACACATGTCAAGGTCCATGACAGGGGTAAGGATATCAGGCTCCAATAGCCCTACTGAAGAGATCACCATGTCAACTACTGGATCTAAATCATCAGAATTTGAGGTCATTGGAGACAATGCCACATAATTGACATGTGGCAGGGGCGATACTGTCTGCATATAAGAACCATTTAGGGAGGTAATCCAGTCAGGACCGATGAATGAAAGTTAATTAATAGTCACAATTCTTCCATCGTGAGGGAAAGATATCACACGGAAAAGAGTGGACACAATAACTTTCATGGAATAGACATAATCCCACCCAAGGAGTAAAGGGAAATCCAAGGGGTCTCGGACTACCATGACATCAATAAAGATAGTTTTCCCTCCCAAAGTTATGGGAAGCTGAGGGAGGGTCCCTAAAGGTTGATTAGTTCTTCTGTTAAAAGCTAACAGATTCTGTGCAACTGGTGCAAGCTGTGGACAACCCAAAGCGTACCAAGAAACAGAAGACAAAATACTAATGGACGCACCTTCGTCTATCAACATTTGAGTAACATCTTGACCACAAGCCTATATTGTAATTTGAAAAGGAATGTGAGAGGGAATACGAGGTCTAGTTAGCACACTCCAATAAAAAAGGATGGCCTCATTACTTGGAGGGGGTTTCACGGGAGAAGGAGGAATGCCCCCCGACACGGTAGATTCTGTATCAATGAGAGAAACATGGGCAGTATTGGGTTTAATCTCTAGAGGGAGAGTAGGATCGATCGATGATTGGATCAGATCGACTGCACAGGCATTCTTCAAAGGAAGAGTGGCATTGACCGATGATGGAATCGAATCAACCACTTTAGCACTCTTTGGATGAAGGGTGGGACTGATCAAGGAAGAGACTGGATCAACCACTTTGGCACTCTTTAGATGAAGGGTGGTTCTGACCAAGGAAGGGACTGTATCAGCCACTTTGGCACTTGTCAAAGGAGGAGTGAGATCGACCGATGACAGAACCAGATCAACCACCTTGGTTTCATTCTCCAAGGGGAGAATGGGGTCTACGGGTGGAAACGGATCGACTTCTTTGGAGTCACTCTCTAACGAGAGAGTGGGATCGACCGAGGATACAAACTGATCGACCACTTGGGTTACACTCTTTTTATGAAGAGTGGGGTTGATCGATGACGGAATTGGATAAACTACTTGGGTTTGTAGTTCAATCGGGGAGGAAACTAGATTGACCACCTGATCAACTGGACTGACCGGGGATGGACCTGGATTGACTAGTTCATCAACTAATGATGAGTTGGGGGAAATATTACGATAACCTTTTGGAAGTTGAAGTTTTTCCAAAAGAGAAGAAGCCTCTCCATGCGAGGACAAAGGTGAGAGTAATGATCACCATTGCATAACATGCAAGGAAACTTGTCAGTTGTCTTCCTCTTACCAACCTTAACATCACTAGTTTACGGGGTATCATTGGCATGTCCAGAAAAGGCCAATGATGTGGAAGACCACATTTCTAAGACCTTGATAAGACCAAGGAAATCCATCAGAAATTGGTCACCCTTACAAAGACTGCAAGGGAATTTGGGTTTCGGATTCTTCATTTTAATCTTGTTGACCTCATCAACACTCCCAGTACTATTAACAGTAACTGGTTTCTTAGAGATAACATCTAATGTTGTTGGGGCCTTGGTCCTTTTTGGGCTTTTCTTCTTCTCCTCTTTATGTTTCTTCTTCTTCTGATCAACCTGGCTACTTGCTTTAAAGCTTTCACTAGGTGAAGAAGGAGAAATGGAAGGAGAATTGATGGATGAAGAAGGTGGAAAGTCAACATGAGGTGGATGTGTGGGTGGTGTAATGACATCTAAAGTGTTAGGTGCAGTTGACACATTGGGAGGATTTGGGATCACCAGAGTGGGGAACAATCAAACTGGTAATCCGATGGTGAGTCCTGGAAGACTTAGTGTGGCAATATACGGAGGACCAAAGTTTCCAAATGAAGGAAAGGTATAAGGTTCCCTAGGAGAAGGGGTTCCTCCATTGCTACTCTCGGGATTTGATGCCATTAACACTAACTCAACCTAAGGTCCACTAAGTAAAAAAAACAACACACGCTATGAATCTAAGAAGCAATCAATCAAACAAACCTTCCTACGATGAAACCACTAGTTGGTGATGAAATCCAACGTTGCGAGATCAAAATAGGAAGGGGCAGGGATAGAGTTGGTGGATCAATTACATTGGTGACCTGCTTAATGGACTTACGCCTTGGTGCAAACTTCCACGCAGTAATTGTGGATTTACCCTCCAAGGATCTCAAGTGATTTTGACCAACGTCTGTTCCAGGTACAGTGAGACTTCCCTTCACCGTCACCTTGTGTGGGTCCCTAAATATTATGGCTACTAAGGTCACCAATTTATAGTCAGCCCTTGGGTGGGTACAGTCGACAGTCCATTTGGAGCGTATGGGAAAGATAACAAGTCTGAAATCAACCCGAGAGGCTACCGCACATAATTGTGGGTATACCCTCAAGTGACCCCCAATATACGATCTGACCACTACAAAGAGTTGGGCCACGGAGGGATAATCTCCATAACTCACCCGAATGCAACCTCGTGCGTAACCCCTGTGTGAGAGGGGGATCCCAGAAAGCCTATACGACAATTGGATTTCACTCTCCCTACCACAATATAATAAGTTTTTTTGATAGATTTGGAAAGTTATCCTTTCAACCTATTCCAAATCCCTACACCTTAAACTAATGTAGGTTTGCTAACAAATATGTAAAAAGTCTGATAAATTTTAGTTTAGCACTTGATTTTTAAGGTTGTTGTTACTCAAAAGGAAAATGGTGTGGACAATATGGTGTTTTGACCAACTCAAAAGTTATGCAAAGGGATGAATATGCAATCTTTTCATTTCGATGAAAACTATTCTACGAGAAGGAGAAAACATTCATCATTTTAGATCCACAATGTCCCAAAAATGCCTAAAAACATGCAATTCTGCTACTTCAAATGAAAGCTAGTTTCACTACCTAAAATCAATAACACATATATGTTCTTTGTTTGATTATGATGTATACATAAAGTAAACACAAAACCTTCAATTCTCCATTACTTTCAATCAAGAGAAATATTCATATGCAGATGCAAAAGACACGAAGAAAAAGACTACAAACAAAGCACACACTCAAGGTAGTGAGAACTGAAAGAAAATAAAGAATAATATTGGTCTAACAAGAAATAAATCAAGGATCCTAAAACCAACAAGCATCCAAGGAGTGCAATAAAATGCATAGAAGAATCCAAAAGGAGACAGGGAGAAAGAGAAAATACCCAAATTGTCCCGAAAAAACAAGCAGCTAGAAAGAGCAATTTTCACATTTCTGAAAAGGGTTTCAATATCCAATCAAGACAAGAGTGAGTGATAAGCATCAAAAACCAATCCAAATAACTTCACAAACCATTCACAAAGACTGGGTAAATATTTCCACAAAACAGTTTGCAAAAAACTAATGAGAAAAAGGCAAAAAAACCCCAAGAAGGAGGTTGGTTCTCCCCCAAAAGGGTACACAGAGCATTATAATGCTCTATATAAGGCCTTTAGGGAGTGTTGGCACTCTTATATCAAGGGAAGGGGGTGTCAGGCTTACCAGAAGCTCAAAAAAAGAGCCAAAAGATTGCAAAACATTCACCCAGAATGTATAAAAATTGGTGAAAATGTAAGTGAAGATGGGAGAACGCTAATGGATCATAAACAAACATAAAAAGTGATATGAAATGTGGTAAAATGGCAGGGACAAAACAAGTAAATACAATAGGATTCCTTCCCTAGTGGAGTCGCCAATTTCTGTTGAAGGAAAATCTCCTTGTGGACAGGTAAATATCCTCTTGAGAGCTAGACTCTTAACTCTTAAGACAAAAGATGATTATCATGGACATTGACTTCCTTTTAGATCTAGATAAACTAATGTGTGAGGAGTAAGGAGAAAATAAGTACCTTTTACTGGTTTTTGTCCTTGCACGATCCGAGTTGCGCTCCAATCTTGAACTCCTCGATAAGCCCTATAGACAAACAAAGATATAACCACTTCCTACTCTACTGAGATTAGCTCAAAATAGACCTATCTATTAGAGACAAATTCATGTGAGATCAAACACAGATTTGAAAGAAACAGGCCAAGCATATTATATTAAAGAGAACAACAATGAAGAATGCTTACAACCGTAGATGTGAGTGCAACAGCTTCATCAAGTTCCCTTTGTCCAAAACCTCTCTTAAACAGTCCACACGAAGAATGTTGATGCTCCAAATGATATACCACTCATGAGATCATAAGTTTGGTATAATTATCAATCTCCATTCCCCCTCCTCCATGGAAACCCCTCATTATATAGGATTTGGAGGTTTAACCACCATGGAGAAGATCTCTCATCAGATCCACTAAGAAATGGATCTATAAGATATTTGGGGAGAAAATATCTCTTAAGGATTTTGGGGAGGAAATATCTCTCAAGGATTTTGAGGAAATATTTCAACCATCCATGAGATCCTCCACCTTCCCTAAAAAATAGGAAACCAAATGTGAGGTGGATCCTCACACTTAATTACGTTCATTTTCATGAATATTAATAATAATTCATGTGCACTTGATTATCTCACTTAATCAATTTCTTTTCCATGAATATTAATAATAATTCATGTGTACTTCGTATTTCTTTGCCTTCATGTAATATATCCCTCCTCCACATTGATTAGGGATTGTGATATAGGTTATTCCATGGTGTCAAGGTGTATGCGACACTTATACAAAACTTTATGACACTTAGGGTGAGGTACCTAGGTGTGCAAATTTCATGTGTAACACAAGGTTCAAAAGTGATACTTGGTCAACATGCCACCAAAAAAGGGAACTTCTTCACCAAATAAACCTCCAAAAAGTCCTTCTTGGACTCTTGATGAAGGTGAAGAAATGCGTAGGGAAATAAATGAACTACAAAATAATGTTGGATACTAAGATGGATGGTGTAAAAGGGGAGATCATGGAAGTATTGAAAATTTTCGTAACAAAGAAGACACCTGAAAGTGAAAATGCATCCCATGAAATTCATGATTAGGACATAAGGAAGGTGAATCAAGAATGGATAAACTCCAACTTTGGTTTGAATACCAACCACGTTCCTAAGATTGATATGAGGAAGTTTGATGGCAAGGACCCAATCACATGGATACTTCATATGGAGAAATTCTTTGATCTCCATAATATGCCACATACACAAAAGGTATGAATTGCTTCTTTATATTTAGAACCTAATCAATTTTTATGGTATCTATGGCTTTGTTATGGAAAATCACTCATCACTTGGAAAATTTTCATGGAATAAATGATAGCACACTATGAGGATACAAGGAGCAATACCTTCTTTAGCCAATTGATAAATCTCAAGCAAAAGGGTTCAGTTA
>JZKD02S2301187.1:11875-33753 GCA_000966675.3 Picea glauca | reverse complement strand
CGTTTAAGGGCTAGAAGTAGTCTTGCCTATAGAGTGTCAGATCCCCTCTATAAATTTGGCAGTACAGTTATTTCCAGACACTTCACCACTTGAAGAGAGTTTATTGTATCTTAAGCAACGTTGGGATGTATCCTTGGCTAACGAGGCTCACAAACATAAATTAAAGTGTCGGTATGATCAGTCTTTTCATCCTCAGATTTTCTCTGAAGGTGACCTTGTCCTAGTCTATGACCAAGATAAGGACCCCCTGGGGGAAGGCAAGTTTAAACCCATGTGGTTCAGACCTTTCATCATGAAGGAGGTTCTAAAGAAGGGTTCTTAACATCTAGTATACTTTGAGGGAAATTCTTTGGTGGGACCTAGAAATGGGCTCTACCTCAAGAAGTATTACTCGTAGGTGGGTCGCCTTGGATGACTTATTGTAACATATGTATAGTCCTCTACTTTCTCTTTTTAGTTTTCATCTTTTTTGTTTTATGGACGTGTCATTTTTTATGTCATATTTTTCACTATGGTAGATGTCAAGTGAATCAGAGGTGTTCGTTGGGTTCGTGGACGGCGCTAGATGACACACTTGGAGGCTTTCTTCTGAAGCTTGGGTGATTTTCACACGTCAAGGCCAGTTGCTATATTCAGGAGGTATCTGTTTAGGTGATGCTAGAAACAATGTCACTGAATACAATGCAGTATTAGATATAATTTGTGATGCTTTGTCCCATGGTATCTCTCACCTTTGGGTCTACTTACACGCTCAACTGGTTGTGTCTCATTTAAATGGGGTTTACCACATTTACGATCCTACACTACATCAACGGTTCCTTAGGGTACGTCTCTTAGAACAAAGTTTTGATTACATTATGTATATCCATGCTCCTAGGAGATTGAATCAAATCACAGATACTCTAGCTAATCATGTATTAGATTGGTATATTGCACACATGTAAGAAAAATCACACACAAAGCACATGTAAATACATTTGTAAAATAGATGTAATCCATAAGACATAAAAAGATGAAAACTATCCATATATATATATATAAAAATCAGAGTACAAGGGTGGGCACAAGTGCCTCAAAAATATGTCCAGTAAGAGTCACGGGGCTTATGCCCTGAAAAATATACAAAAATTTCTCTCGGCACGTAAGTAGTCTAGCCTAGCTAAGGGCAGGGCATGTTGACCATGCAATAGTGAAAAATAGCATTCACCAAACGTCAAAAAAGCTGGACCCATGTCTGTGGCACCCCAACTACGTGAGGTTGCATCGATGGTGGGAGATCCTTGATCTCTACCATAGGGACCGTACGAGTGAGCGCGATAAGGTTCTGCTCTACCCATCTCAATACTCTCTCAGCCTCTCCAGCTGGAGGCCCCCCTGTTGCTGCTCCTGGTTCAGCGGCTCCAGCTGGTCCTACCTTTGGTTGAGGACACTCCCTAGTCCTCAAGAAGTCTATTGGATGCACTAGTCCCACATCTATACATAACAGATACATAAGTGTCATATACTCTGGTATACAAAAAAATGATATATATGAAAATACATTAAAATTAAATAACTTTGAAAAGAAAAATTACCCATCTCTCCTCACTCCGCTCTGGGAGGTACAAGCACGTCAAGATCTATAGAAAAGTTAATCCCAGCATAGGGTTAGTCCTCTATTGCCAAAATCTGTCGTGAACACCAGTCAAAAAATTTGTCATCAAAGGCCTCGATGGTCCTCCTCCCACCTTGTCGCGGAAACAACATTGCCCATATGCATATCGCCAGGAGAGTGGCCTCATGCCCTCATATAGTCTCTCGAGGAATAATGTTGGGTACCCTCTCAAAGAAAAAGGATGACAAAACGGTCTTAAACCTGAAGTTAAGGTGCTCCCATATCTGACACTCTATCAGCTGTCTCTTCAAGCAATCTAACATGGTGGTACTCTAGTCGCAAATCCATGCATTTAAGCATTGTACTGCACAATGCATGTGCCCCCGGGAAGCCTGATGTAAAGTTGCAGGTTCAGTGATCTGCCCAATAAGTAGAACTATCACTTTGAGTGATAGGTTGCTGATCTTGTGAATAGGCACCTGAGAACCTACTTTCTCAGTACCAACCTCGCAATAGAGTCCAATCAACTCCTTGATGTTGTGTGGCCCGAGGTGAAAAGTGTGCAAGTTGATTGGATCCCCTCTCCTCAAGAGACTAGTTAGAAAGTAAATGTCCTCAGTCGTTGGAGTCAACGACTACCCTCGAGCATGAATGCCTCTGCGTCAGGATGCTAGTAATCTATCAATGCATTTAGCAACCTGGGTTGTGCCCTCATAAATGGACACTAGAATAACTTTAGCAACCCACATTGTGACAAAACAATGATAGCAACAGGGTCCTCGGAGACTAAAATATCAATTTCCTCATGCTCCCTCTCTCTCCAATGCACATACATCCTACAAACACAAAGAAATGGAGAGTTAACTCTTGTATTCCTTTTTTTCCCACTTATTGAGGGTGTACGTGGGCTGTCTTGAGGACAATTGCATGTACATGTAGGCAACTTCTCTTATGCCCGCATGTACACATGGGTTGTGCTTGGATAGCTCGCGTACATGTAGGTCCAACCTATTTAAAGGTCAATGCCCCCCCCCAAAAAAAAACCAAAAGAAATGCAGAAATGGAAGATGGAAATGCAAGGGAGGTTAGTATGTTCTTACTTGGTCCAAGCGGAAGTTCGTTTCATCCACTGAAGCTCCCAGAATCAACTATTTTGGAAAATGGGTGTTTTTTGACTTTTGGTCAATTCTCAAATTATAATGGTGATAATGAGTTGCCAACTTTCTATTTGTAGATTTTTTGGCCCCTTTTTGTCATTTTTTGGACCCTTTTGCCATTTTCTCTAGCTTGAAAATTGTTTACTATGGTTCTTGAGTTTCTCAGGGGATGTTACGATAAGTTTTACTTTGGGTATTGGGAAGTTTTTTTTGAGAGTTGGGTCAGTTTTTAAGGTCTTTTGGTAAAAAGTCATTTTTCCAACTTTGTGCATGTAAGATAGGATTCCACCTCCACTTATTGCACCTCGTTGTCTTTTTTTCTTTTCCATAGGATCGATCCCACCGAATTGCGACACAAAACCCTCACTTTTTCTCTAGAAGTGTCACAATTTAGTGGTAGAGCCTACCTATACATGGATGCCCTACGTAGATCCTGGTTGCATTTTGGTGTCCATGCCATCAAAAATGACTATAGGCTCGGGAGTCCTTATTAGTTTTTCCTTATTACGAGTATGAGACTCATTTGCATGATTCATTGTCACTCTTGACCTCACCCTTGGGACTCCCAAAACACAACGGGTCTTCTTTTAAGCCCTTTTCAAACCCTCTAAACATGAAAATATTGTCAAGTGATCTTGTTGACCTTCATGCTCGCTAAACTGAAATTTGAAGGCACATCTGTCCGACGGTAGTTTAGCCCTTTTTCAGTCTGGATGGTCAAAAGTACGAACAAAGGTATACTCTAGGAGCCTCGGTTCTATAGAAGAGTATTCTCAGGTATATATTTAACCCTTTTTCGGGCCTGAGGGACTAAACTTATGAAAAAGGAACCCCCACTGAGTCCATAGTTAAGCTCTTTTTAGACTCCCTAAAATTGAAAAGATAGTTGAGTGACCTTGTTTCTTCACACTCGTTAAATTGGTCCAGAAGAAAATCCCTTACGAAGTCCATAGTTAATCTCTTTTCAGACTCCTTAAAAATGAAAATATTTTTGAGTGATATTTTCTTTGTCACACTCATTAAAATTATTTTGAATAGACATTTGTTCGGTGCTAGTTTACCCATTTTTCGAACTGACTAGACTACCTTCGAAAAATGTACCCTAGTGGAGTCTCCTTTTATACTTTTTCAAACTCTCTAAAAATGAAAAACCATTGAGCTTACCTTCTTTGGGATCATTAAAATCACATCAAAGGATGTTATCATTATGTCTTATTAATTTCATTTGCATTCCTGCATCTTTGGCCTAATGTCGGCTCCATGTTGCTCTCAATTGAACCATCTAAAGCATGCCTCATATGCAATCCTTATAGAACTTTGCCTCTGCATCTTGACACCTTGACCCATGTGGGATTTTTACCGAGTGTCTTTTTCCTGCATATGTCCCATTTCTTTGAGCATCAATGTGTTCCTTGCACTTGGAACTAGTATGTCTGTGACACTCGATCTTCCTTTGTAACGTAGCATTCTTTATTCATTTTCAAAACTTTCCACAATTATTGAAAAATACAAAAAAATCAAATATACCCCAAAAAGAGGAAGGGAAAAGTCTTTTCTTTTTGTTGACAGCACAATGAGTCGCTCTTGGACAAAGCACATCCTTCCATTTGTTCGTCAAGATCTAGGATTCAATATGACCTTAGGAAGTTGTTCTCACTACATAGAGTTGTGTCCTCCTCCGTTTGGTTACCCTTCTAAAAATTTGGAGAGTTTGCGTTGCCTCCTACATCATGAACTTGTGTCAATGCCATGCTCCCTGAGTCTCATATTTTGTCATGCTTTTGTCCAAGGTAAGTATTACTAAACTTGAGTCATCCCTTCTGCAGTTTGTCTCTTGTCCTCATGCCCGACCACCCCTAAATACCAATCAAGTCCTTGTTAAAAAATCAATGAATTTATATGCCTGATTGTCAAGATCCTCTTGTCTATTCCCGATGAGTCATCGAAGACCTATGGGTAGTGAATTTGTACAATCATATTACACTCCTACCTGAGTTTTGAAGATTTTGAAGTTTTTTCTCGAGCTCTGAAGACCTCATCTCCAACCATCAGGAATCATTGGCTTCTTAAAGATGGATACTATACACATATATATTTTGATTTTTGAGATGTAGATCTGTTGTGTACTGCTCACGGCTACTCTTTATATAGTTATATGACATGGATATGTAGTGTATTTGATTGGAATCCATGATTTTATTTCATCCCGAGCATGGGTATGCCCGCCTCGGTGAGACAAATTGTTATTTTTGCAGATGGCACCTCCTGAACTCCTGTCCCTAGGCTCACTCACATTGTACAGTGGTGAATATTTGTAATGTATTTCGGCCATCAAATGCTCTTCTGACCTCACACATTAGGGGGCATCTATTATAACCCTAAATTTCACCTAACATGCATACCTGGCATCAATCCATCTAACTTTCTATCTTTACCAAGACATTATTGAACATCTCTTCTAAAAACCATCATTTTGAAGGTGTACATGCCCTGCACCATTACTGCTCGCATACACATGCTTGCTAAGCCACTATATCCCGCGTACACTCACATAATATTGCAAAATGTGGAAAATTTCATAGGATACTAGTTTCTGGGTCATTACTTAACCCTTTGACTTCCCATAGACAATAACCCCAGCCGTTATTATCTCTTATGGCCTATAAAAGAAGGGGTTGGGGTCCCATTTCAAAGGGAAGCACGAGAGAAAAGAAACTCTGCCCATTTTATCAATCCCCCTTTGCCCCAATTGTAAATCCCTTACCATTTCCCTAAGAGAGAATTGAAGAGGCGAAGAAGACATGGAAGCAGTTGGTGCATGGTGAAGAGGATCCCAGGACCAAGTTCAAGGAGAAGTGTTGGTCTCATGTTGTAAGCGACTTTTGTGAGATTAATATAAAGAAGTACTTTTTTCATCCCGCCAAATGACGTCTTAAACTTATATGATTTGTTTACATTTCTTGTTTATAATGTCTAATCCACTAATCCATATGTAGAATGGATGCTTGTAGTTTCATGTTTGTCTTTTGATGAATGCAAGTTAGCCTTGGGAGGATATTTTCAGTCAGGAAACAACCAAGCACAAAGGGATCGACACCGAATGCGGATTTTAAGGTAGGCCTATCGGATCCCTCTCTCTTGTCTTTTATGTATGATTGTGGGGTAATGTTGGGATAGTGATAAAAAGTAGGAGACTTTATACGGTTAGCTTTGCCTACACTTTAGGCCCTTTAAGTAGTCCGTAGAGGGTTTTCCCTCTATAGCACGAATTCAAACTCATTATCCAAGAATATGACTTAGAAATCAGTTAGTACCTTGGAGCCTGCATTCCTCAATGGCAGGTTTCCTCATTTTCGATAGTGGGCTCACATCATTGGAAATTGATTAGAAAATTCNACTGTGCCACATTCTGAAATATTAGTAATTGTTGCAACACGTAGGCTAGGCATGATAAAGTCCATCATAATTACTTCTTCTTGTCCATAGACCAATATAAAATGTGTATTTTTGTCACACTCCCACTACGGGAACTAATATTTTTTGTCTTTTTCCTTCTTTTCCCCAAGGAACAGAATCCCTAAGTTCCTATGAGGCCTGATGCAGACCCTACCATCCCTTATCTTTATCCATGTGATCATTGCTTATGACCACAGGCCAAGCCAAGAGGCACCTTTCGCATTTCGTGACTTAGGGATGCAAGAGAGTCAAGTCTTTCGACTCTTCAAACCTCGAAGTGTCAAAATGCTGAACCCCGAAAGGGCTGGCAAGTGACAAGCTCCCCGCTTGGGTCTTCACCACATGACCCTGTTCCATGACCACGTGCTTAATCAACAAAGCACTTACCGGCTTTTTGTGATTTGGGGAATCACGATGCAATGTCTCTTCCTCTCCCTTTCAAATCCCTGAAACTCTGAAATCTCCAAAGTTCCCCTCCAAAGGGATATCAACAACTGTAAGTCTCCCCTGTTCTGATGATTTGGATCCTTTCAGGATTTCATGGATCAAGAGTCCTGACTCTCTTACTCTTTATAACCCCGGTAGCTGAAATATCAAAATATCTCTTCTCAGATATCAATGGTCCATGTCCCTCTTGAACCAATGGCTACAATCCAACTGGATCGATGACCCACATCCTTTTGGGGTTTCAGAATTCATGATTTCACACACCCACTCCAACAATACCTCGCGTTTCACGACTTCGAGAGTTTCAACGCAAAGCACCCCGGTTCCTTGTCCTTGAAACTTCTGAAATCCTGAACCTTGGTATGCAAAAACCTGTCCCTGTTCCATGACCCGACACTACTCCTCTAAACATTTTCAGGATTTTTCATTTCAGGACTTCGCGAATACTATTGCTCCAATTCCTTGACCTCTTGTACTCCTGGTATCCGAAGTACTGAAGTGTCGAATCCTGAAATTTCAGTCCTCCTTCTCCTGAGTGAGATCAATGGCTCAAAGCCTCTCTTGATCACACAAAATAGATCCTTTCGGGGTTTTATGGGTCAAGAGTTCAAAAATATTACCTCTTGTTTTCCCTATAACCGAATTACCAAAATCTCCTTTCGAGGATTTCCTTGAAACCTCAACTGCGTGCACCTTTTGGGACTTCGGGATTTGCGATTTCGTGAATCCGTCGTGACCAAACTATTGGTCCTTCAACCTCCTGGTATCTAAAAACCCGATGGATTTGGATCTCTGCCACGTGTCCTCTGAAATGGACGATCCATATCTTTTCATGACTTTGATGAGTCCTCACCTTTGCGTATGCAAGGGTTAAACCTCATGCATCTTCTCTTGGATCCGATGGTTATCGACTATCCATGTGAGATCTGATGATAGTTGTACCATCCGCTCAGATTCTCTCCTCTTTCTCTCTATCCTATGTGCCTGGACATAGGATTTCAATGGTCCAGATCCACACTCTATAGTTTATCTAAGGGATGTTGTTTCTCTTCCTCTTAAGCTTTGGCTTTCTTCCTTATCTCGAAAGATTCTGACGCTTCAAAGGTCTCAGCCTTTGATCTTCTACTGCAAGCCGACTATTGGGTCTCTCCAACACTTACGAAAAGTGTTGTCCCTCCTGATATTTCTCAGCTATGAAGGAATTAAGAGTTTTGCACTCTTTCTCCTGGGCTTGACTCTTAGAAGAGTCTTCCGCGCACCCCTTGCACTCCTTCTTCAAGTCTAGGACTTGAGTGAGTCTTGATCTCTACTTTCCTCATAGGGAGCCTATGCATAACTACACTACCTCTCTTGAGCTTAACAGAATTCATCCTCCAAGGGACTCTAGACAACTAGGAAGGTTGGCATGTGTACATGAGACTATGCCTATGGTCGATGAACTCGTCGTTCATGGCTCTAACTAAAGCCACCTCAGGACACAATTATTTATGAGTACCAATCATGTCCTATCCATAGAATATCTTACTAGCCTAATTATACATCAAATCAGTATGGAAAGAGACACAATATATCCATTCAGAAATCAAGCACAATTCCTGAAACATACACCATATAACCAATTTCATGCCCAGTTACAACTAAATTACATAGAGTAAGAAATCACTTATCTATTACAAGTTGCCTCTAACCAACTGACTGTGGGTGTTCATCCTTCCACCCGAACATAGGCTAAGAGGCATTCAATATTAGCACCCTGACCACCCCCGTGCCAAGCCATGATATCACTAGGGAACCCTCACTCTTCTCGAGGGTTCTCTCTCTGTTTCAGTTTCTGTTNCGTTTAAGGGCTAGAAGTAGTCTTGCCTATAGAGTGTCAGATCCCCTCTATAAATTTGGCAGTACAGTTATTTCCAGACACTTCACCACTTGAAGAGAGTTTATTGTATCTTAAGCAACGTTGGGATGTATCCTTGGCTAACGAGGCTCACAAACATAAATTAAAGTGTCGGTATGATCAGTCTTTTCATCCTCAGATTTTCTCTGAAGGTGACCTTGTCCTAGTCTATGACCAAGATAAGGACCCCCTGGGGGAAGGCAAGTTTAAACCCATGTGGTTCAGACCTTTCATCATGAAGGAGGTTCTAAAGAAGGGTTCTTAACATCTAGTATACTTTGAGGGAAATTCTTTGGTGGGACCTAGAAATGGGCTCTACCTCAAGAAGTATTACTCGTAGGTGGGTCGCCTTGGATGACTTATTGTAACATATGTATAGTCCTCTACTTTCTCTTTTTAGTTTTCATCTTTTTTGTTTTATGGACGTGTCATTTTTTATGTCATATTTTTCACTATGGTAGATGTCAAGTGAATCAGAGGTGTTCGTTGGGTTCGTGGACGGCGCTAGATGACACACTTGGAGGCTTTCTTCTGAAGCTTGGGTGATTTTCACACGTCAAGGCCAGTTGCTATATTCAGGAGGTATCTGTTTAGGTGATGCTAGAAACAATGTCACTGAATACAATGCAGTATTAGATATAATTTGTGATGCTTTGTCCCATGGTATCTCTCACCTTTGGGTCTACTTACACGCTCAACTGGTTGTGTCTCATTTAAATGGGGTTTACCACATTTACGATCCTACACTACATCAACGGTTCCTTAGGGTACGTCTCTTAGAACAAAGTTTTGATTACATTATGTATATCCATGCTCCTAGGAGATTGAATCAAATCACAGATACTCTAGCTAATCATGTATTAGATTGGTATATTGCACACATGTAAGAAAAATCACACACAAAGCACATGTAAATACATTTGTAAAATAGATGTAATCCATAAGACATAAAAAGATGAAAACTATCCATATATATATATATAAAAATCAGAGTACAAGGGTGGGCACAAGTGCCTCAAAAATATGTCCAGTAAGAGTCACGGGGCTTATGCCCTGAAAAATATACAAAAATTTCTCTCGGCACGTAAGTAGTCTAGCCTAGCTAAGGGCAGGGCATGTTGACCATGCAATAGTGAAAAATAGCATTCACCAAACGTCAAAAAAGCTGGACCCATGTCTGTGGCACCCCAACTACGTGAGGTTGCATCGATGGTGGGAGATCCTTGATCTCTACCATAGGGACCGTACGAGTGAGCGCGATAAGGTTCTGCTCTACCCATCTCAATACTCTCTCAGCCTCTCCAGCTGGAGGCCCCCCTGTTGCTGCTCCTGGTTCAGCGGCTCCAGCTGGTCCTACCTTTGGTTGAGGACACTCCCTAGTCCTCAAGAAGTCTATTGGATGCACTAGTCCCACATCTATACATAACAGATACATAAGTGTCATATACTCTGGTATACAAAAAAATGATATATATGAAAATACATTAAAATTAAATAACTTTGAAAAGAAAAATTACCCATCTCTCCTCACTCCGCTCTGGGAGGTACAAGCACGTCAAGATCTATAGAAAAGTTAATCCCAGCATAGGGTTAGTCCTCTATTGCCAAAATCTGTCGTGAACACCAGTCAAAAAATTTGTCATCAAAGGCCTCGATGGTCCTCCTCCCACCTTGTCGCGGAAACAACATTGCCCATATGCATATCGCCAGGAGAGTGGCCTCATGCCCTCATATAGTCTCTCGAGGAATAATGTTGGGTACCCTCTCAAAGAAAAAGGATGACAAAACGGTCTTAAACCTGAAGTTAAGGTGCTCCCATATCTGACACTCTATCAGCTGTCTCTTCAAGCAATCTAACATGGTGGTACTCTAGTCGCAAATCCATGCATTTAAGCATTGTACTGCACAATGCATGTGCCCCCGGGAAGCCTGATGTAAAGTTGCAGGTTCAGTGATCTGCCCAATAAGTAGAACTATCACTTTGAGTGATAGGTTGCTGATCTTGTGAATAGGCACCTGAGAACCTACTTTCTCAGTACCAACCTCGCAATAGAGTCCAATCAACTCCTTGATGTTGTGTGGCCCGAGGTGAAAAGTGTGCAAGTTGATTGGATCCCCTCTCCTCAAGAGACTAGTTAGAAAGTAAATGTCCTCAGTCGTTGGAGTCAACGACTACCCTCGAGCATGAATGCCTCTGCGTCAGGATGCTAGTAATCTATCAATGCATTTAGCAACCTGGGTTGTGCCCTCATAAATGGACACTAGAATAACTTTAGCAACCCACATTGTGACAAAACAATGATAGCAACAGGGTCCTCGGAGACTAAAATATCAATTTCCTCATGCTCCCTCTCTCTCCAATGCACATACATCCTACAAACACAAAGAAATGGAGAGTTAACTCTTGTATTCCTTTTTTTCCCACTTATTGAGGGTGTACGTGGGCTGTCTTGAGGACAATTGCATGTACATGTAGGCAACTTCTCTTATGCCCGCATGTACACATGGGTTGTGCTTGGATAGCTCGCGTACATGTAGGTCCAACCTATTTAAAGGTCAATGCCCCCCCCCAAAAAAAAACCAAAAGAAATGCAGAAATGGAAGATGGAAATGCAAGGGAGGTTAGTATGTTCTTACTTGGTCCAAGCGGAAGTTCGTTTCATCCACTGAAGCTCCCAGAATCAACTATTTTGGAAAATGGGTGTTTTTTGACTTTTGGTCAATTCTCAAATTATAATGGTGATAATGAGTTGCCAACTTTCTATTTGTAGATTTTTTGGCCCCTTTTTGTCATTTTTTGGACCCTTTTGCCATTTTCTCTAGCTTGAAAATTGTTTACTATGGTTCTTGAGTTTCTCAGGGGATGTTACGATAAGTTTTACTTTGGGTATTGGGAAGTTTTTTTTGAGAGTTGGGTCAGTTTTTAAGGTCTTTTGGTAAAAAGTCATTTTTCCAACTTTGTGCATGTAAGATAGGATTCCACCTCCACTTATTGCACCTCGTTGTCTTTTTTTCTTTTCCATAGGATCGATCCCACCGAATTGCGACACAAAACCCTCACTTTTTCTCTAGAAGTGTCACAATTTAGTGGTAGAGCCTACCTATACATGGATGCCCTACGTAGATCCTGGTTGCATTTTGGTGTCCATGCCATCAAAAATGACTATAGGCTCGGGAGTCCTTATTAGTTTTTCCTTATTACGAGTATGAGACTCATTTGCATGATTCATTGTCACTCTTGACCTCACCCTTGGGACTCCCAAAACACAACGGGTCTTCTTTTAAGCCCTTTTCAAACCCTCTAAACATGAAAATATTGTCAAGTGATCTTGTTGACCTTCATGCTCGCTAAACTGAAATTTGAAGGCACATCTGTCCGACGGTAGTTTAGCCCTTTTTCAGTCTGGATGGTCAAAAGTACGAACAAAGGTATACTCTAGGAGCCTCGGTTCTATAGAAGAGTATTCTCAGGTATATATTTAACCCTTTTTCGGGCCTGAGGGACTAAACTTATGAAAAAGGAACCCCCACTGAGTCCATAGTTAAGCTCTTTTTAGACTCCCTAAAATTGAAAAGATAGTTGAGTGACCTTGTTTCTTCACACTCGTTAAATTGGTCCAGAAGAAAATCCCTTACGAAGTCCATAGTTAATCTCTTTTCAGACTCCTTAAAAATGAAAATATTTTTGAGTGATATTTTCTTTGTCACACTCATTAAAATTATTTTGAATAGACATTTGTTCGGTGCTAGTTTACCCATTTTTCGAACTGACTAGACTACCTTCGAAAAATGTACCCTAGTGGAGTCTCCTTTTATACTTTTTCAAACTCTCTAAAAATGAAAAACCATTGAGCTTACCTTCTTTGGGATCATTAAAATCACATCAAAGGATGTTATCATTATGTCTTATTAATTTCATTTGCATTCCTGCATCTTTGGCCTAATGTCGGCTCCATGTTGCTCTCAATTGAACCATCTAAAGCATGCCTCATATGCAATCCTTATAGAACTTTGCCTCTGCATCTTGACACCTTGACCCATGTGGGATTTTTACCGAGTGTCTTTTTCCTGCATATGTCCCATTTCTTTGAGCATCAATGTGTTCCTTGCACTTGGAACTAGTATGTCTGTGACACTCGATCTTCCTTTGTAACGTAGCATTCTTTATTCATTTTCAAAACTTTCCACAATTATTGAAAAATACAAAAAAATCAAATATACCCCAAAAAGAGGAAGGGAAAAGTCTTTTCTTTTTGTTGACAGCACAATGAGTCGCTCTTGGACAAAGCACATCCTTCCATTTGTTCGTCAAGATCTAGGATTCAATATGACCTTAGGAAGTTGTTCTCACTACATAGAGTTGTGTCCTCCTCCGTTTGGTTACCCTTCTAAAAATTTGGAGAGTTTGCGTTGCCTCCTACATCATGAACTTGTGTCAATGCCATGCTCCCTGAGTCTCATATTTTGTCATGCTTTTGTCCAAGGTAAGTATTACTAAACTTGAGTCATCCCTTCTGCAGTTTGTCTCTTGTCCTCATGCCCGACCACCCCTAAATACCAATCAAGTCCTTGTTAAAAAATCAATGAATTTATATGCCTGATTGTCAAGATCCTCTTGTCTATTCCCGATGAGTCATCGAAGACCTATGGGTAGTGAATTTGTACAATCATATTACACTCCTACCTGAGTTTTGAAGATTTTGAAGTTTTTTCTCGAGCTCTGAAGACCTCATCTCCAACCATCAGGAATCATTGGCTTCTTAAAGATGGATACTATACACATATATATTTTGATTTTTGAGATGTAGATCTGTTGTGTACTGCTCACGGCTACTCTTTATATAGTTATATGACATGGATATGTAGTGTATTTGATTGGAATCCATGATTTTATTTCATCCCGAGCATGGGTATGCCCGCCTCGGTGAGACAAATTGTTATTTTTGTAGATGGCACCTCCTGAACTCCTGTCCCTGGGCTCACTCGCATTGTACAGTGGTGAATATTTGTAATGTATTTCGGCCATCAAATGCTCTTCTGACCTCACACATTAGGGGGAATCTATTATAACCCTAAATTTCACCTGACATGCATACCTGGCATCAATCCATCTAACTTTCTATCTTTACCAAGACATTATTGAACATCTCTTCTAAAAACCATCATTTTGAAGGTGTACATGCCCTGCATCATTACTGCTCGCATACACATGCTTGCTGAGCCACTATATCCTGCGTACACTCACATAATATTGCAAAATGTGGAAAATTTCATAGGATACTAGTTTCCGGGTCATTACTTAACCCTTTGACTTCCCATAGCCAATAACCCCAGCCGTTATTATCTCTTCTGGCCTATAAAATAAGGGGTTGGGGTCCCATTTCAAAGGGAAGCACGAGAGAAAAGAAACTCTGCCCATTTTATCAATCCCCCTTTGCCCCAATTGTAAATCCCTTACCATTTCCCTAAGAGATAATTGAAGAGGCGAAGAAGACATGGAAGCAGTTGGTGCATGGTGAAAAGGAGCCCAGGACCAAGTTCAAGGAGCAGTGTTGGTCTCATGTTGTAAGCGACTTTTGTGAGATTAATATAAAGAAGTACTTTTTTCATCCCGCCAAATGACATCTTAAACTTATATGATTTGTTTACATTTCTTGTTTATAATGTCTAACCCACTAATCCATATGTAGAATGGATGCTTGTAGTTTCATGTTTGTCTTTTGATGAATGCAAGTTAGCCTTGGGAGGATATTTTTAGTCAGGAAACAACCAAGCACAAAGGGATCGACACCGGATGCGGATTTTAAGGTAGGCCTATCGGATCCCTCTCTCTTGTATTTTATGTATGATTGTGGGGTAATGTTGGGATAGTGATAAAAAGTAGGAGACTTTATACGGTTAGATTTGCCTACACTTTAGGCCCTTTAAGTAGTCTGTAGAGGGGTTTCCCTCTATAGCACGAATTCAAACTCATTATCCAAGAATCTGACTTAGAAATTAGTTAGTACCTTGGAGCCTGCATTCCTCAATGGCAGGTTTCCTCATTTTCGATAGTGGGCTCACATCATTGGCAATTGATTGGAAAATTCCATCAAGTGTTCGAATTCAACTCATTAATTCACATTCATTAGATTGTACTATATTAACTTGGGGGTCATTTACATCAATGGTGATTTCCCTTGCACTTTTTAACAATATCCATTAATGACCCGTAATCAAGCGGTTTCTACCATGTTCGACTTCAACATCTGTAATCACATGGATAGATTCATACTTTGGGACGATGGAAACGAAGAACCTGGATACTATCACATGGATCTAGGTTGTGATGGAGTATTCTTAAGTTTGTACCGACACATGATCCACCATGTATTTCGCATGGCTATGTTCAAATTTGAGTCTTTATAACATAGATCCACAATGTATTTCTCGTGGCTATGTTGAAAAATAATGACATGGATCGACAATGTATGATTGGTGTCCATGATTCACTTGAAACTTATGATTAATTTCACTTGCATTCTAAGTATGGGAATTCCTACCTCAGTAAATGGTATGTTATTATGCAGATGCTTGTTTTTGACAAGTTTCAGACTGATGTGATCCTTGTTCTCGACACACACATTCTACAAAGTATTTCAGCTATCTCACATTTCTAACTTCATACTTTGGAGGAAATTATTTTACACAATATTTTTTTCACCCCTGTGACCACTGATGATTTGTGTATCGCCTATTTCTTTGTTCCCTGAAGACTATTGAAGAAATAAGATTTTCCCTGAAAAATGAAATCATCTTTTCCTTATTGAAAAACCATATCAAATAAGATCGTCGCACCTTGCCAGTGTTAAGGGTGTGATGATCCAAAATCGTTTCATAATGCACCATAGTGGCCTGTGACTTCGTCATATGTTTCTCATATTGAGGGTGCGACGATGAACAAACAAAGGAAAAAGGTGAATTTCTCAAAGATTCTAGAATGGAATCTTTGAAAGGATGAGGTGGCCTCTGATCTATTTGGATCTCAATCTCTTCTTTGATTTAGTGGGACCATCCTAATCTATTCATACATCCCTCTTCACTCTATATAAGGAGGGATCTCTCATGGAAAAAGTGGGTTTTGCTTATGTATGAAGAATTATGTTGAAGATTGTGCTTGTGATAGCTTTGCTTTAGCCTTCCAAGTCAAGCTCTATATACTCTTCATCAAAATCATTGGAGAAAAGGTGTGTGTGGTGAGGAAAAGGGCCATCGGAAGGGACCTTGAAACATTAAGGAATAGGTTGTATTCTCCACTTCCATCAATATAATGTAGTAATACATTTATTCCCTATAAAAGTGTCTCCATTTTTATTGCATAACTCCTTGATCATATGCATAGGTTTCATTGGAATAGATATATTGTTGATATCTCTTTGTTGGTTTTTGTTTCTTAACAAGTTCAACATCCCGTAAACCTTGATATGAAGCAAGGAAAACACTAGCAAGGATCAAACAACATTTAAACGGTATGTCATTTATCCCTCATTGAACTAGTATACATTACAATGGAAATCTAAGGAGAAGTTTGTATTTTGTCATGTTTTGTTCTAATTTCTTGTTGAAGTTAGGGAGAGTAATTCATGTCAAAACTTATCAATTTTTCCAGTAACAAACCCTTCTATTGATGGTCATGTCTCCAACATATTCCCTATGATGTTGTGTTTCCCATTCCCTTACCCCTCATCTAAGTCTTCCTCTTCATTGTCTTGTTCTTATTCTTTTTTGGGATGTTCTGTTTGTTCCCATGGAACTTTCCAATCATCCTCCCAGTCATTGGAGATCATAAATACATCATCCACTATCAACTTATATATTTTTGGAAGCCACTAGTGCACATGGTCTCATTTGTATTGAATGTACATATGGTGCATCCATACTTTAAATTGTGCAATATCTTGGTAAGTCTCTACTGTCTGGGTAGTGATGCACGAAGTTTTCATTACTATTTTTGATCATATCAAAGTAGACAAAAAATGTGACATTGTTATCAATTTGTCTCCTCATGTTTGTCGTATTCCATAGGTTTGAATATCGTGCAACTGCATTACCTCTTCTGGTTGTTGTCATACATTGGTAATCGTCAAGCTCCTACCAGCCAGTCAGTGCAATAAGGATGAGAAGCTAGGCATAATGAAACTCCATGCCTTTCTCCTAGGATTCTATGCAGTCTATCAAAAACTGGTTTACCATAAATGTGTCCCAATTCATTTTGACCCCCTTTGCACACTTTTCCGTCGCTGTGATCATTGCATCCGACACCTCATCCTTGTGAAATTTTCTCAATAGTTTGTAGGACAATACCTACATTGAAAATCACACAACATAGTCACTTATGTTTGTGACATCCATCCCCCTCTTCCCTTTGAAGGTGTTGAATTTATTCTTCATAGTCTCCGATAGTGCTTTCTCCCTTGCCTTGTTTGTGAATAATGTGGTCGTATCTAGTCCTACTTTTGGAAATCCTATTCTCTGCGCAATTAGTTGTGTATCAATAGATACTTGTGGGTCTAACCATATAGTTCCTTCATGGATGCAAATTAGTATCATTTTCACACATGTGTTTATTTCCAGACTTTGGCCAAAATGTGGGATCTCCAGCAGATTCAGTATTCTTGCTTTCTCTAGTCTTGTCGCCCAACTCTGTGGTTCAAGAAGAATTTATCCTATCCCTGGTATTATTTTTGTGCACATATTTTTATCCCATGCCATCTTGGGAAATTTTTGTTCATCCATTATGTCATGGTCTATAAAATTTAAGGAAACAATATTTCCTAGCATATCCCCTTCAAAAATTACACCAAGCGGTATTTTTGGTGTTACCAATGGGTATTTTCTCTTTGTGGGTACTCTAAATTGTCACACAGTGTCTTTCCTTGGTGGGATATAGTCCCTGTGAAATCTCTACTGCAAAGCTGAAGATTTGGGTGTTTCCTCAAATACTAGTGCAATCGATGGTCTTTTTTTTTTCTTACATGTTGTGGTTGTTGGTGTTCCAACTTTCGGTGGTGCCATTGTTCTCTATGACTAATTTCAGTAACTATTCTGGTGTGGCTATGGTTAGACTCAATTAGGCTCTAGTTCACTCTGGTTCCCTTTGTATTCTCCTGACTCTTAGCAAATGAAAATAAACTTCCCTTTCGGGAACTTATGCACTTTTATAACTTTTCGACAATTGTGTAATTGATTTTGCACCTAATGAAAGTGTCAAATCTAGTCAGAGTCTACAATTAATAATTTCCTTCCCTTGGAATTAATGCCAAATCCTTCACCTGATTTTTCCTTTGATCTGCCAATCTGTCCTAATCCTCTTCTATTTATGACTACACATCTCTAGTAAATTTCATCATTTATGGATTTTTAACTGTCGTTTCCATGCTTTAATGCCCTTAGCGGTCCTGTCCCGCCCTTGAATTTTGCGCACACTTAAATGACTTTGTGTTGTTTTTGATATCTATGAGATACCCCCTTTTTTGTGTGATACTTGTTCCTATCATTCTTTGTATTTCTTCATTTTTCCCCCTTTTTATTTATTTTCTTTCCTTTTTCTACTTTTTGTTTGTTTTTATGTATTTTAACTTCCTACTATAGTACAACTACTATGATACATGTGTTCTTGCGTAGCTCATATTAATGAATAGATGGTCAACTGTATCTATAGAGTTTCAACTGACTTCCATTCACCATGCCTCCAAGGGCTTCTCCACTTAAGGTTTCCAACTGCACAACACCTGCCTTCGTCACATGTTGAATCGCCTATGGTCCTAACCAATGCATTTGAAACTTTCCTAGATGTTGTATGAACTTATTKTTATAGAGTAATACTAAGTCTCCCACTTGAAACTTTTTATTTTTAATGTGTCTATCATACCATGGCTTCTCTCTTTCCTTCTAAACTTGTTGATGGAACCCTGCGACAAAGAAATCTTCCTCAACGACAAAGAAATCTTCCTCAAGATGCACCAACTATGACAATATCACCTCTACTGTGCCACATTATGAAATATTAGTAATTGTTGCAACACGCAGGCTAGGCATGATAAAGTCCATCAGAATTACTTCTTCTTGTCCATAGACCAATATAAAATGTGTATTTTTTTCACACTCCCACTACGGGAACTAATATTTTTTGGCTTTTTCCTTCTTTTCCCCAAGGAACAGAATCCCTAAGTTCCTATGGGGCCTGATGCAGACCCTACCATCCCTTATCTTTATCCATGTGATCGTTGCTTATGACCACAGTCCAAGCCAAGAGGCACCTTTCGCATTTCGTGACTTAGCGATGCAAGAGAGTCAAGTCTTTCGACTCTTCAAACCTTGAAGTGTCAAAATGATGAACCCCGAAAGGGCTGGCAAGTGACAAGCTCCCTGCTTGGGTCTTCACCACATGACCCTGTTCCATGACCACATGCTTAATCAACAAAGAACTTACCGGCTTTTTGTGATTTGGGGAATCACGATGCAATGTCTCTTCCTCTCCCTTTCAAATCCCCGAAACTCTGAAATCTCCAAAGTTCCCCTCCAAAGGGATATCAACAGCTGTAAGTCTCCCCTGTTCTGATGATTTGGATCCTTTCAGGATTTCATGGATCAAGAGTCCCGACTCTCTTACTCTTTATAACCCCGGTAGCTGAAATATCAAAATATCTCTTCTCAGAGATCAACGGTCCATGTCCCTCTTGAACCAATGGCTACAATCCAACTGGATCGATGACCCACATCCTTTTTGGGTTTCATAATTCATGATTTCACACACCCACTCCAACAATACCTCGTGTTTCATGACTTCGGGAGTTTCAACGCAAAGCACCCCAGTTCCTTGTACTTGAAACTTCTGAAATCCTGAACCTTGGTATGCAAAAACCTGTCCCTGTTCCATGACCCGACACTACTCCTCTAAACATTTTCAGGATTCTTCATTTCAGGACTTCGCGAATACTATTGCTCCAATTCCTTGACCTCTTGTACTCCTGGTATCCGAAGTACTGAAGTGTCGAATCCTGAAATTTCAGTCCTCCTTCTCCTGAGTGAGATCAATGGCTCAAAGCCTCTCTTGATCACACAAAATAGATCCTTTCGGGGTTTTATGGGTCAAGAGTTCAAAAATATTACCTCTTGTTTTCCCTATAACCGAATTACCAAAATCTCCTTTCGAGGATTTCCTTGAAACCTCAACTGCGTGCACCTTTTGGGACTTCGGGATTTGCGATTTCGTGAATCCGTCGTGACCAAACTATTGGTCCTTCAACCTCCTGGTATCTAAAAACCCGATGGATTTGGATCTCTGCCACGTGTCCTCTGAAATGGACGATCCATATCTTTTCATGACTTTGATGAGTCCTCACCTTTGCGTATGCAAGGGTTAAACCTCATGCATCTTCTCTTGGATCCGATGGTTATCGACTATCCATGTGAGATCTGATGATAGTTGTACCATCCGCTCAGATTCTCTCCTCTTTCTCTCTATCCTATGTGCCTGGACATAGGATTTCAATGGTCCAGATCCACACTCTATAGTTTATCTAAGGGATGTTGTTTCTCTTCCTCTTAAGCTTTGGCTTTCTTCCTTATCTCGAAAGATTCTGACGCTTCAAAGGTCTCAGCCTTTGATCTTCTACTGCAAGCCGACTATTGGGTCTCTCCAACACTTACGAAAAGTGTTGTCCCTCCTGATATTTCTCAGCTATGAAGGAATTAAGAGTTTTGCACTCTTTCTCCTGGGCTTGACTCTTAGAAGAGTCTTCCGCGCACCCCTTGCACTCCTTCTTCAAGTCTAGGACTTGAGTGAGTCTTGATCTCTACTTTCCTCATAGGGAGCCTATGCATAACTACACTACCTCTCTTGAGCTTAACAGAATTCATCCTCCAAGGGACTCTAGACAACTAGGAAGGTTGGCATGTGTACATGAGACTATGCCTATGGTCGATGAACTCGTCGTTCATGGCTCTAACTAAAGCCACCTCAGGACACAATTATTTATGAGTACCAATCATGTCCTATCCATAGAATATCTTACTAGCCTAATTATACATCAAATCAGTATGGAAAGAGACACAATATATCCATTCAGAAATCAAGCACAATTCCTGAAACATACACCATATAACCAATTTCATGCCCAGTTACAACTAAATTACATAGAGTAAGAAATCACTTATCTATTACAAGTTGCCTCTAACCAACTGACTGTGGGTGTTCATCCTTCCACCCGAACATAGGCTAAGAGGCATTCAATATTAGCACCCTGACCACCCCCGTGCCAAGCCATGATATCACTAGGGAACCCTCACTCTTCTCGAGGGTTCTCTCTCTGTTTCAGTTTCTGTTTAGGTCCTGTTTTCTGTAACTCAGAGCTTTCTCACTTGTTTGTGGCCTCGGAAAGGTTTCTTAGATTCTCTTCAGTATCAATCTCATGGCCTTCTGTTCATGATCTGTTGGAGAGCTTCGCACCTCTCCCTTGTGAGCTCCTATTCTCATCTCGTGTATCCTTCTCCTCTCCTCTGTGTCCCTCTTACCTTGGACGGTTTCCCCGACCTATCCTATTCCTTCTGTAAAAAGGAAACTTAGGTCTACAGGTCCCTATAGTACTTCGGGTTCAGAGTCCATGTTTCCATTCATGGGGGTGGTTGGTGATTCAACCACCATTCTTTCTTCATTGACTACTTTCCTTTCCTTGGGATTCGAAGGAGGTTTGTCATCCTTATCATGAAGATTTGGGGTTATTTGATATATGAACCCTCTTGTATGGTTTTCACATTCTTCCTCTAGTGATATCATGACCAGTACTTTCAAGGCTTCACCCCCCATAGTCAGTTATTGGAAACTCAAACAATAATACATTTACATTTTCCTCATGCATTAGCATGGTAATTCCTATTCTATGATTAATTAAAAATTGGCGGAAACAAGGGTGCTACAATTCCCTCCCCCTTTTTTATAACCATAAATTTCACCACACATCCTTACCTGGCATCAAGCCAACTCATATGCCTTCATTGCCAAAACATCTGTTGCACAACTCTTTGGAAATCCTCTTGTGTCAAGGCCCACATGCCCTAACCCGTTACTGCACGCGTGTGCACACTGGCTGGCTCACTATAGCCCACATGTACCTAACAAAGCACGAAAAAAAGGAAAGTTGTCGATGGAACAAAAAGCTACGGGTCAGTTAACTGAAACTCCCAACCATGCATGGCCGAGGGTTCATACAAAACCCTAGATCCTTCTAGCCTATAAAAGAAGGGGTAGGGGTACCATTTAAAAGAGGAAAAAATATAGCGAAGAAACTTG
>JZKD02S2301176.1:10409-33754 GCA_000966675.3 Picea glauca | reverse complement strand
TTTGATTTACCACCCTCTAATCGGGTTATATTTACACAATTATCCTAGCCTATACGTGGATTACATTCCCTGGTCGAGCTCTACATGTTCTTATCATTACACTCTAAGTGTTTTCCATTCCTAGAATCTCTTAAGTTTCAGAATTTCAACTTTATAGGCTCCATTTTCTCCTTTTATGTTCCCCAATGCATCAACCTCGGGGTTCCCCAATCCTTCAAAGACACTTCTTTTCCATGTTTGGAGGTGCTCATCGGTTTTCATGATACATGGGGAACAAGTTTGGGCTTGCACCTTCTAAATCCAAGGGTGGAGATTCGTCAGCTTCCTCGTGCTAGAACAACCCAACTATGGTTGGTCCATCACAACCCATTATTTGCATGTGGGAAAATAACAATAAGATTGTATAGAAGGCATGATCAAGAGGATGAAGTGTCAAGGAAGGAATATTGACAAATTAACACTCAACGGGGAAGGGCAACAACTTTACAAATGCATGGTCTCTCTATGAGAGATAGTGCAACAAACATTCAACACAACTCTCACCTATCACTCATCGATAACTTAATTGCACAAGTATTGAAATGCATAATATAATAAAAACATTGTACCCGCTAAGCTCATTTAAATACACAATTAACTCTTTTTTTCCAAAAGAAAATTCACTCGAAATTATATTAGGTATAATTTCATTTACATTGCAAAGGTTTATTCTTGATCATAGACCATGCTCAAATACAAAAACTACTACATCCCCAAAGGAAACCAACATGCAGGCTGCAAAATGGGAAGCAATACAGGGATAAATCCCAACAAACCCAAAAAAGAAACTGAAACCGATTGTTGCACGCCCCAAAGGGACCTCAAAGTGTTTATCTAACACCGCACGCCCCCAAAGGACCTCAAAATTTTAAACAGTAACACCACACGCCCCATGTAGACCTCAAAGCTTTGGTCCAAAAACATCTCCTAGCCAAGGAAGACGAGGTCAAGAGGGTCCAGAAAAAACTCAAGAGAGGACAAAACCCCCATTGAAAAACTGCCACGCAACTGGAGAAAATGGTTGTAGAATATGCAGATGAAGTATGCCCCGAAAGGGAGACAACCACCGCAACTCCATCTTCCGTAGAGTGATAACGATTAACTTAACTTAACTTAAAGAGTGATAATGATCAACAGTGGTTAAAAAGAAGTTTTATTTGAGAGAAAAATGATAGGTAGTCATTCAAGTTTCCTTTATTTGTAATCACATCAAGAGAAGAAAAATGCTCTTACACCTTGGATGAAAGAGACATGTTATATGTGTATGTTTCCTTAATTCACCTCATTTCTAAATAATAATAATAAATACACCCAAATAAACAAACACACACGTGTGTGTTATATACGAGAAACTTTAAATACCAAAAAAAAATCCATAAATGTAGTTAAAGCAATAAATATATAACAAGAAGTTTATACATTTATAGAAGTTATGAGAACAACTTTAAATACCAAACAAAATTCCATAGATGTAGTGCAATTTTTTATGTTTTACGAAGTTTCAAATAAAAAACGTGTTACATCAAGCTTTCAAAAACATTGTGATGTTTGTGATGTTTTGTGTAATAATGGCTTTAGCCTAAACATAAACTCAGAATACCCCATTGTGTAATGATGAGTGATGGAAGTATAATTTGATGCAATAAAATATTAATATTAATCCAAAAATTTGAGAAACTACTTAGCTCTTCAATGAAAAAAATTCAAATAACGAACACACTTTTTTGGTTCCTAAGTTCAACACATTGGTTTCTTCATATTTTCCCAACCAATTTCAATTCACATCCCAAATGGTGTATGATCGATGGGAAACTAAAGAAATAATAGTAAGGTTAGTTTTTATAGAAGGTATGATGTGCAAGGAAGGAAGCTGGACGAGTTCCCTCTACGGACTTCCTTTGGAGTTCATGGGTGGGAAATGGAATGAGCATTCCATAAAAATGGGCTTAAAACAACAAATCAATATCAAGATCCAAATCCAACAACAAATTTCTTGAAACCTTGTTATATGCATTTGTCATTTTCTCACCATTAATCCAAACATTGAACCTCACATTCTGAAGGGAATCAGTTTAGGGCAGTTGGATAGTGCTGGGATAAAATTGAAATCATTCTTGAAGATGGGTTTAGATAAGAGTGGACAAATGGATATACATATCGTGGAAGACACGTTGAGGAAAAATACTCCGACGAACAGATGACAAGTGTTGATATGCTCTCGACAGATGACGAAGGATGACGTAGCACCCTCCCCTTAAGAGAACACCTTCGACGTAAAAGTAATTAAAAAATTGTAACCTTCCCACTATAATCCCCATTTTAATTAATGCATAATGTAGTTATGAATGTGGCTATGGCCAAGCAATGTAATATGTGAATGTAATTTCCGTTTTTAAATAAATAAAATGTGATACCAGTTGTTGGGGGATATGGATAGAGATGGGGGCTGATTTTTCCACAAGAGAAGAGAGTGTCTAAGTAGGGTCCAAGGGGGAAATTAATTATGGGTATTAATTCAACTCATTTTCCTAAATTTTATTATCAGTGGGGATGACTTCTAACTTTTTGTTTGAGTGTATGAGAGACCAATCATTAAACTCATGGAAGAGGGTGGGTGTGAGAAGTCACATCCCATAGTTATTAGGAGCATGGGGGTTGAGTACGATCATTTTGGGGAAGTGTGTGAGTTAAGAAAGCAAGCCAAAGTAGAGGAAATTTGTATGGGAAGTTACAGGTAGTTTTGACACATGGAGTTTTACATGAACAACATGCAGGGAGCATGGAAAAAGAGCATTAGAGATAAAGAAAGAATGTTGGAAAAATTATGGAGCATGTTGGAGCGTATTGGAGCGCTTTGGAGTTGAAGACTGAAGTGCCAGGTTGTCAAGCCTGAAGACTGAACTCTTGTGTGAGTTTCACTATAACAACACATGTTTATTGTTGTTGCCAGTGGTTTTCCTAACAGTGAGTTCCCTTGAGTTCCCAGTAGAGAGATTTCTAGTTACTTGTGCCAGAGAGACCCTAATAAACAAATGGGATGTCCGATGGACTGAAAGCAATGAAGGGGTACATTCCCTGGGTTGGGAAGGTCAAGAGGAAGATATTTGGAGGAAGTTCAGGATAGTTGTAGGAGAATACCAATGGGTTGTGGGATATTAAGTTGTGAGAAGACTGTGAAAGACACCCTTTTCTTTTGAATTTCTAGCCCCAAATCGGGGGTGACTCACTATTGAGATTTGGAACTATGAATCCATGGTTGGGTGGAACGTCCTTCCCAAGCAACTGGTTGCAAAACCATTTTAAAAATATAAGTGTTTATCTATTTTCTTGTGTTAATTTATGAGTTTAACTGTTGTGCGTTACTTTGCGCATGAGAATGAATTATATGCTATTGTGGTGAACTTTATTAGTTGCATTTACGCTTTAACTAGTATGGACAATTTATTGAGCTTGATAGTCGTGTTCTTTGTAATTCGAGGTTTAAATGTATTTGTTGATCGATTTTAGTAGAATGGTAACCGATTCCAGTGTGGTGCTCAGATCATCACGCACACTGCGAATAGTCACCACGCTCTGTACAAAGGTTGTTATGTGCATTGTGAAAAATTGTTGCACACAATACATAGGTTGTTGCGTGTGTGGTTTGTCTCAGTAAGGGTGCAACCTTCATGTTCTTTTTAATGTTGTAGATGCATTTATTTATATGGTATTAGACAATCGTTAAATCTATGTATAATTCATAGCTGATAAGCTACAAGAAATTTAGTTAGTAGAAAATTTTTGTATTTATGTGTATTTTCCACAAGTAATGTTCTTTAGTTAAGCTAGGGAACGTTACAAAATGGTATTAGAGATTTTGGTTCAACACTAGACTTGTATGGGCCAGAGATCAACATGAAGTTGGTAAATTCATCATCTCAGCGTTTGAGTTATGTCAAATTTGGGGAAGAATGCGAGTCTGACATTTTCATGATGGCCGCGAGATGGAAAATAAGGAAAATCATCTAAGCAAAGAAATGACTTGCATGTGCTAAATATTGGTGTTACGCAGTGTATAATTGGTATTGCAAGCACTGGATGTTGGTGCACGATATGAAAATTTGTGCGCAATAAATGTTGGTGCCCGATATAAAATGTTGTGCACATTGGAAGTTGGTGGGCAATATAAAAAATTGTGTGCACTAGATATTGGTGTACAGTAGGAAAATTCATGCACACTAGATATTGGTGAGTGGTGTGCACTGAATATTGGTGCATGATATAAAAAGTTGTGCGTATTGAATGTTGGTGTGTAGTATAAAAAGTCACATGCACTGGATATTGGTGTGTGGTATAAAAAGTCACGAGCACTAAATATTAGTGCACGGTACGGGATGAATATTGGTGCATGGTATACAAAATTGTGCATTAGATGTTGATGCGCGGTATCAAAAAAAATTCATGCGCATTGGATATTGGTGTGCGGTATAAAATTTTGTGTGCATTGAATATTGGTGTGCGAGGAAAGTGTTAAATATTGGCATTGCACATTGTGGATCTGGCTCATACAAAATATTGGTGCATAATACACGATTGATACGTGTGGGGGCTTCAGAAAGGATGAAGAGAAGAAGGATACCGTAGATGAAAAATTGTCCTATATTCATGAAGAGGAGTTCAAAGGGTTACATGTCAGTATGGGAAATGTTGAGATAGAGTCTAATGGAAGAAGAGGCAGGAAGGAGCTTGTAACTATGAGAAGCTTGTATAGAGAAGTGCAAAGCTATAGGGATGATAATGAGAAGATTATGAAGTCTCAAGAAGAGACACTTCCGAGTTTGAATATACTGCAGAGGCAAACTAATAAATACTATGTTACAAAGAATGCAATTAGTGCTAGACAAGTGACAACATCCAAATACCATAGCATAAGGGATGAGCATGGGAATGATAAGAAGTCAAGGAGCATGAGAAAAAACCATTATTCCCCATAGAAATCCATCAGGAGAGCTCATTCCAGTTCAGGGCCAGGGAACATCCCAAGTTTTTCTCTTGTTAGGAGGCAAAGGAGAAGGCCCGAGGGAGACATTTTGCAAGGTGAACTCAGGAAAATCAAGCCACCAAATTTCAATGGTGAGCATAGGAAGGGAGAAGAGGCCAAGGCCTAGATGTTGGAAATGAAGAAATATTTCCAGTTGCATGATTATCCCTCCAAGGTAGAAGCAAGAATTGCAACCTACCACTTGCAAGGAAAGAAAACATTGTGGTGGGACCAACTTAAGCAAGTAAAACACCTTGATGAGAGGAAGGTCTCATGGAGGCAGTCCAAAGGATATTTCCAAGAGAAACGTTTGTCAGAGCATTGATATGAAAGGAAAATGAAAGAGTTCTTTCAACTCAAGCCGGGAAGCCTGACAATGGATGAGTACACGAAAAGATTGTTTGAATTGTTGAAGTATGTGGACTTCATAAAGAATGAGAAGGTCAAAATACAAAGGTTTCTATGTGGGTTACCCTCCTTCTACATTGGAAAGATACAATATGATAACCCCAAGAATTTGGAGGAGACCATAAGAAGAGCATAGGGAGGGGTGTCTTCCAAAAAGCTTGGATTGACAAGATGAAAGGAAAAAGGGATTAAAGGAAGAAATGTTTTAAGCCACCCTTTTTCAAGAATCACTTCCAAGAAAATAAACAAGGACAATCAACCCAAAATGAGCACAAGATAACAAATTCATTTGGTAAAAGGCCAAGGTAGTAGCCTGTACAATGTTGGGGATGTGAGGGAAATCACTTATATAGGGATTGTTCTCACAAAGGTGAAAGAATGAGCCTTTTCCACAACATTCAGGAGGGTGAAATAGTTGAATACATGGGAGGAAACATTCCAAGGATTTATGCAGCCTTGGACAACAAGAAAGCAGAGTATCAATCCCCCATGATTGAACTATAAGGTAAGATTGATAACCATCCCATAACAAATTTGATTGATTCTGGAGGTAGCCATAGTTACATAAACTCTAATGTCATTGAAATATTTCACTTGCAAATGAATACGCATAAGAAATATTGGTTAGTTCATTTATCCAGAAGAGCTAAGAGAAAAATCAGTGAGTTGGTTAAAGATTGTCCAATAAACATGAATGGACTCAAGACAAAGGTAGATGTAAACATCATACCATTAGGTTCATTTGATTGTCTAATTGGCAAGGATTGGTTGGAAAAACACCATGTTATCCTAGACTATTACAACAAGACGATGACTTGTCTTGATTAAGGAGGGAAATAGGGAAAGATTCAAGGCATTCTGAGAGTTGTAGCTTTTAGAGAATTTCCATCCATGTAGTTGAAAAAGAGTTTCTGAAAGGGGTGTTAAATATTTGCATCCCACATGAAAGATGCAACTAGAGATAAAGTGGCAAGTATTGGAGACCATCTGGTCATAAAATATTTTGAATATGTTTTTGGGGAAATCCAAGGATTTCCACCAAAGAGAGACATTGATTTCTCTATTGACTTGGTACCAGGAGTTGCCCCATTATCCAAGAAAACTTACAGAATGGGCACACCAAAATTGAAAGAGTTGCAAATGCAACTTGAAGAAATTTTGAAGGGGTATATACACCCAAGTGTGTCACCTTGGGGAGCCCTCGTTCTTTTTGTAAAGAAGAAGGATGGAAACTTAAGGCTTTGTATTGATTTCAGACAGTTGAATAAGGTCACAATAAAGAACATATATCATTTCTCAATGATTGACGATCTTTTTGATCAACTGAAAGGTGCAAGAATATTTTCTAAGATTGACTTGAGATTAGGTTATCATCAAGTGAGGATAAAGGGAGAGGATATCAACAAGACAATGTCCAGAACAATATATAGGCATTATGAATTTGCAATAGTGCCTTTTGGACTATCAAATGCCTCAGTTGTTTTCATGTGTCTGATGAATGGAGTGTTCAGGGAGTACCTGGACAAGTTTGTGATTGTTTTCTTAGATGACATTCTTGTCTATTCAAAGATAGAAGAAGATCATGAGCAACGTTTAAGAATGGTGCTGCAATTTTTGAGAGAGCACAAGTTGTATGCCAAGCTAAGTAAGTGCATCTTTTATCAAAAGAAGATTGAATACTCGGGGCATATTATATCAACAGATGGGATAGAAGTTTATCTTGAGAAGATAAAGGCAATTAGAGGGTGACCAATGCCAAAAAATGTGACATAGGTCAGATCATTTATGGGTCTTGTTGGTTATTACCGAAGATTCATAAAAGAGTTTTCAAATATTGCAATCCCAATCACTTCTTTGCAAAAGAAGGGATTGAAATTTGAATGGACTTCCAAGTGTGAAGAAAGATTTTAGCAGCTAAAAGACATATCGACAAGTGCACCCATATTAAAGATTGCATATCTAGATTAAGACTTTGTAGTGTGCATGGATGCATGTAAGGATGGGCTTGGGGGAGTCCTCAGTAAAAAATACCATGTGGTGTGCTATGAGTCTAGAAAACTAAAAGAACACGAAAATAATTATGCTACACATGACTTGAAATTGGTATACATTGTTCATGTATTAAAAATGTGGAGGCATTACCTTATGGGAAAAATATTTGAGTTAAGAACATATCATTATGGTTTGAAGCATTTATTTGGACAACCAACATTAAATGCTAGAAAAACTAGATGGATGGAAATTTTGAGTGAATATGACTTTGAAATTAAGCATATAAAAGGAAAGGAAAATTAGGTGTTCGTGCACTCAACAAAAGATCTCATGAAGTGCATATCTCATCCATTAGCATGTTCAACACATATTTAAGAGACAAAAGTTTAGAGATTGCAAATTCAGATCAACAATATCTAAAAATGAGAGAGACATTACAACAAAAAAATAATTATTATGAAATGAATAGGATGGAATCCTCGTGTATAAAGTGAAAATATATGTACAAAATTACGGAGAGCTAAGCAATATATTTATAAGGGAAATGCATGATGCCTCATATGTTGGGCACCCAAGATATCAAAAGACAATTGCAACTGTAAGAAGCCAATACTTTTGGCCAAGAATGAAGAAAGAAGTGGCTAATTACATAGCCATGTGTCTAGAATGTCAAAAAGTGAAAATGAAACATATACATCCAGTGGGGTTGCTACAACTATTGCCTATTCCTAAGTGGAAATGGGAAGTGGTTACAATTGATTTTATTACAAAGTTGCCCAAAAAAGTGAAGGAACATGATTCCATCATGGTGGTGGTGGATAAATTAACTAAGGAAACACATTTTATTCTTGTGAAGACAACACACAAGGAAAAAAATATTGCGGAGATCTACATGAAAGAAGTTGCCTAGCTATATGGGGTTCCTAAGGCCATTGTTTCATATAGAGATCCAAAATTCACATATAATTTTTGGAAAGGTTTGTTCAAAGGATTTGGAACAAACTTAAATCTTAGTACAACGTATCACCCAGATTTAGATGGGAAGACAGAGAGGACTAACAGAATCATTGAATACGTGCTCAAAATGTATGTGATGTACCATCCATCAAAGTGGGAATATTATATCCACTTATTAGAGTTTGCTTACAATAATGGGTATCAGACCTCATTAAAAATGAGCCCATTTGAAGCATTGTATGGTAGAAAGTGTAACACACTAGTGAGATGGGATAACCCAGCAAACAGAGTTGTCATTTTGCCACATTTATTGAGAGAAATGGAAGAGAAGATGACAAATATCAAACAAAATTTAAAGGCTGCCCAAGACAAATAGAAAAGTTATGCAGACAAGAACAAAGTTTTTAGAAATTTTATAGTGGTAGAACATGTTTTTATAAAAGTGAAAGTGAAAAGAAGTTCACTAAGATTGGGTTGCTGCCCAAAGGTGGCAACAAGATATTGTGGGGCTTTTGAAATTTTAGAGAAGATAGGGCTAGTTGCATACATGCTAGCATTACTTGTATCCATGAGAGTGCACAATATATTTTATGTTTCATTATTAAAGAAATATGTTATTGAATCTAACCACATAATTGATTGGTCCGTGATCTAGAAAGAAAACAAAGGGGATTTCTGGGTGGAACCAGTATGCATCATGGACCAAAAAGTCAAAGTGCTCAGGAAAAAATCCATATGGATGTTAAAGGTTCAATGGACCTACTATGGTCCCGAAGATGCAACATGGGAACATAAAGAAACTATGCGGGAGGAATACCCACAATTTTTTGTCAATTTTGAAGAAAACAAAAATTGAAAATGCAAGACTCCATTTTTAGGCAGCTAGAGTTCCAGAAACACATATCAAAATTCTCATCACTCGCGCTCACAACCATGATAAAAGTGTTGATGTTTGAACAACATTGGGAAGACATTCTTCCACACACACACACACACACACACAATTATTTATTATCTAAGGGACACATCTTTTCATGGATAGTCACCATATGTTCTATATATATGGAACACTCATCATTGTAATACTATATTCATATACAATATCATCTCTTATGAAAAGTCAACATGGTATTAGAGCGGGACCGAGCTTAAATCCTTCACAGGAGGGCCCGTGAAAATAAGAAAGATGGCTTGACATGGTCCCTCTTTAGAGGGAGTGACGAGGTACAGATGCATTGCAGGGTAGTGGATGTCCTGAGGACATGTTGTATCTATTTGAGAGATACCCATAGGTCTTGGATGCATTGGCTATAAAGTCACAGGGGTGCACATGACGAGGTACATATGCATTGCGGGGTAGTGGATGTCCTAGGGACATGTTGTAGCTATTTGAGAACTACCCACAAGCCTTCGATGCATTGGCTGTGAAGTCATAAGGGTGCACATGATGAGGTACATATGCATTGAAAGGTAGTGGATGTCATGGTGACATGTTGAAGCTATTTGAGAGCTAGCCATAGGCCTTGGATGCATTGGCTATGAATTCATGTTGTACTATGGATATCTGATGAGCTCCTGTGGCAACAAAGAATACCTCCTTAGTTAAGAGGGAGTGTTTAAAGTTTGTATACTTCAGAGAAAAGCTTTGGCATAATGTAAAATGTCTCCCTCGTTGAGAGGGAGTGTTGATATGTTTGAACAACAATGGAAAGACATTCTTCCATATATATTTATACTTTGTATTATAAATATCATGTCATATATATATATATATATAGTTATTTATTATCCAAGGGACGCATCCTTTCATGGATAGTCACCATATGTTCTATATATATGGAACACTAATCATTGTAATACTATATTCATATACAATATCATCTCTTATGAAAAATCAACAAAAATAATGGTGCAACTCGATGGACTGAGAGTAGTGAAGGGGGGAAATTCCTTGGGTCGGCATGTTGAGAGAGATATGAGATTTTGGTTTGGATTGTTGTTGGAGGGTAAAAAAAAAGAAATTGAATATTTTTATTTTATTTTCTGAATATTGTAATGTGATGTAAATGTCTACATGTATTTGACATGGTCTGTGCACCGAGGATGGTGCACAATTGTAGGGGAGGAGGAATGTAACATCCCCACTATAATCCCCATTTTAATTAATGCATAATGTAGATATGAATGTGGTTATGGCCAAGCGATGTAATATGCAAATGTATTTTCTATTTTTAAATAAATAAAATGTGATACCAGTCGTTGGGGGATATGGACAGAGATGGGGGCTGTGTTTTCCACAAGAGAAGAGACTGTCTAAGAGGGGTCAATAGGGGGAAATTAATTATGGATATTAATTCAACCAATTTTCCTAAATTTTATTATTAGTGGGGATAATTTTTATCTTTATGTTTGAGTGTATGAGAGCCTAATCATTAAACTCGTGTAAGAGGGTGGGTGTGAGAAGTGACATCCTATAGTTATTGGAAGCATGGGGGTTGAGTACAATCAATTTGGGGAAGTGTGTGAGTCAAGAAAGCAAGCCAAAGTAGAGGAAATCCATGGCAGTTACAAACAATTTTGACACATCTATTTTTACATGAACAACAAGTAGGGAGCAGTAAAAAAGAGCATTGGAGATAGAGCAAGAAGGTTGGGAAAATTCTGGAGCATGCTAGAGCGCTTTAGAGCTAAAGAGTGAAGAACCATGTTGCCAAGCCTGAAGAGTGAACTCCTGTGTGAGTTGCACTGTAACAACAAGTGTTTGTTGTTGTTGTTGGTAGTTTTTCCTAGCAGTTAATTCCCTTGATTTCCCAGTAGATAAATTCCTAGTTACCTATGCCAGAGAGACCCTGGTAAACAAATGGGACACCCAATGGAATGAGAGTAATGAATGGGTACATTACTTGGGTTAGGAAGGTCAAGAGGAAGGCAGCCAGAGGAAATTTGGGATAGTTGTAGGAGAATACCAGTGGGTTGTAGGATATTGAGTTGTGAGAGGACTATGAGAGACACCCTTTTCTTGTGGATTCCTAGCCCCAGCTCGGGGGCGACTTGCTATTGAGATTTGGAACAACGACTCTATGGTTGGGTGGAATGTCCTTACCAAGTAGATGGTTGCACAACCATTTTAAAAAGATAAGTGTTTATCTTTTTTCTTGTGTTAATTTATGATTTCAACTGTTGTGCATTACTATATGCATGAGAATGAATTATATGCTATTATGGTGATATTTATTGGCTACATGTACGTTTTAACTAGTATGGACAATTTCTTGAGCTTGATTGTCTTGTTATTCGTAATTTTAGGTTTAAATGTATTTGTTGATCGATTTTAGTAGTAATGGTAATGGATTCCAGTGCGATGCTCGGATTGTCACATGCACTGGGAATAGTCATCATGCATAGTGTTGTTGGGTTGCTATATTCTTTGTAGTGAAAGTCTAATCGAGGTGGATTGACTGACGGTAGAAGTCGAGGTGGATAAACAACAAGTCTAAGGTCGAGGTAGTCTACGGGGTAAATTTGAATTCGAAGATATCAATGGCAAGTCGATTGATAAAGAGGTCAAAGTGTAGGCACAAGACAACTGACTGAAGACTGAATGAAGGTCGATTGGTAGTCGACTAGTAATTTGACTTGGAATCGACTGTAACAGAATCTCGATATGAGTGACGAGGTACATATGCAATGTGGGTTAGTGGGTGTCCTGAGGATTTGTTGTAGCTATTTGAGAGCTACCCACAGGCCTTGGATACATTGGCTATAAAGTCATAGGGGTGCATGTGATGAGGTACAGATGCATTGCGGGATAGTGGATGTCCTGGGGACATGTTGTAGTTATTTGAAAGCTACCCACAGGCCTTAGATGCATTGGCTGTGAAGTCACAAGGGTGCACATGATGAGGTACATATGCATTGCAAGGTAGTGGATGTCATGGTGACATGTTGAATCTATTTGAGAGCTACCCATAGGCCTTGGATGCATTGGCTGCGAATTCATGTTGTACTATGGATATACGATGAGCTCGTGTGGCAACAAATAATACCTCCCTAATTAAGAGGGAGCGTTTAAAGTTTGTATACTTCAGAGAAAAGCTTTGGCATAATGTAGAATGTCTCCCTCGTTGAGAGGGAGTGTTGATGTTTGAACAACATCGGGAAGACATTCTTCCATATATATATATATATGACTTTATAATACAAACTATAAATATATATAATAAATATGTAGTTATTTATTATCTAAGGGACGCATCCTTTCATGGATAGTCACCATATGCTCTGTAACAACCCTAATTAATTATGTAATTATCTTGAATAATTAATATTAATTTAATTAATTATTAAAATGACTTTATGAAGATTTTATTATAATATTATTAACATTGGTAGATGAAGCAATGAATGGGAGAGATAAGGTAGTTGAGTGATTAATGGGGAGATAAGGTAGTTGAGTGATTAATGAGGAGATAAGGTAGTTGAGGAATTAATGGGGGGATAAGGTTGTTGGGGGATTAATGAGGGGGACTTGAGAGAGGAGGATAAGAGAGGAGAGGAGGACTTGAAAGAGGATCTCATTTTTATTTTGGTTTGAGAATTTTTGAAAAATAGAGGGAGAAGGTGGAGGGAAAAACAGTTTTGGACTGCATTTGTATTTCTAGTTTTACTGGCATCTTGATTGAGGAGCTTGCTTGAGGAATTTCATAGGGGGCACCTGTTGCTGGGAATTTTGGGCTCAGGGGCCAGGAAACCATAAGGAATCCTGGGGCTAGGGAGTCGGATAGGTGTTACACATCAAAATTACTCACTTCAATAGTGTCGTAAGTTTCATCATTACAAGTGTTGTAAGTGTCACATCTTGTCTGCAAGTGTCGCCTATTGACCACAAGTGTCACAAATATCATACTACCATCTTGCCTATGTCGTGCCTCTAATGACATCATAAGGACACTTAAGACACCTCAAAGACTTGTTTTGAAGAGGAGAAATCAATTGACAAGGAGTACAAGCCTTTTGCCACTGAAAAAGCCACTCAAAAGTCAAATTTGGAAAGGATCGCTCCCCTACATACTATCAGGGAGCGATGGCGCTCTGTACCCTCTTCTAGGGGAGCGTTCCAACGCTCTGTGTCCCTTTTGAGGGAGTGCTGGCCTTTTTTGGGCGAAATTTGGTTTGTTGGAGGAAATCAAGGAAGAATCCCCTCAATCTCTTAAGTTGGTTGGATTCAAATATGATTTCAAGGCATGATCTTAGGAAAGATCCACAACTGAAGGAGAGGAATCCTCAAATTATCCCAAATATCTCTCAAGTGGTTGGGTCTCTCCAAGCTTATATAAGGAGGCCTTCTCATGGTGAAAAGGAGATGAAAAGATTGGAAGTATGAAACCTATGATCTCATAGGCAACATACAATAGAGATGGAGATTGAGAATTACAACAAACTTATGATCCCATAAGTGAGATGCCATTGAAGCATAATCAATGTGGATTACCTGAGAAAAAGGGTTAGACAAGGAGAGCTGGAAGAAGATGCTGCACCTTCATTAGAGGATTGTAAATACTCTTCATTTGTTCTCATTAATATACATACATGCTGGGCCTGTTTCTTTAAAGTTTATGTTTGTTTCAAATGAACTTGTATTAAGTAGATAGATCTATATTTGAGCTAATCTCAGTAGAATAGGAAGCTTGTTGTATCTTTGTTTGTTCTACATGACCTATCAAGGAGCTTGGGATTGAAGCTCAACTTGGACTTTGCGAGGAAAAACGCCATTTAAAAAGGTACACTTTTCTTCTTCCTCTTCATTCATTAACTTAATTAGATCTAAAAGGATGTCAGTGACCAATGATAACACCCTTTCTGTCTTGGTTTTAGGGGTCTAGATACCAAGAGGGAATCCGCTTGTCTGCAGGAGGATTCACCTGTAACAAAAATTGACGACTTCATTGGGGAAGAGCTCTGATTTTTTATTCCTTTCCTAGATCTTGTTTTGTGCCTTTGCCCACTTCTTGACCTTCTCTATACTGTCTTTTATTCTTGGATCTATTTGATTGGTTCTTGATTCCATCACCTTCAAATTGATTGACTGAGTTTGCTTGGAATTTTGACTTTCTGGGTATTTTTCTGAGTTTTGAGAGCCCAGCACTCCCCTGCCCTTGCTATCAGAGCACTAACGCTCCCTATTGGCCTTACATAGAGCGTTGGAACGCTCTGGTGCCCTTTACACCAGAGCATTGCCCCTTTTCTGCGAGAAAATTTTCAGGATTTTCACTCTCTGAATTCATTTCTTGATTTTGGCATTGGCTTAGGATTTTTAAAATCTCAGTTTATCTTTATCTTGGCCTTCAACTCTCTGATTTCTAAGACTTGATCACCTTTTGTTTGGAATTTTGACATTTTTATTCCTTACCTAGAGGTCACTCTTTGTCTTTGTTGATTTAGAGTCAACTTACTGTTTTCTTCTCATTTATCTGACTGAGTGGAAGATTTTGTGAGGAAATTCAAAGGTCTATGCACCATTCCTTTTGATCTTTGAGGTCATCTTCCCAAGAAATTAAGTTTTGAGTGGTTTCTATATTCTCCCTCTCTTTTCTTGGATTCTTCTTCGCATTTTATTGTCGTCCTTGAATGCTTGCATTTAAAGTAGCGGAATTGCATGTTTTTTTTGACATTTTGGGACATTGTGTATCTGAAATGATGAATGTTTTTTCCTTCTCGTAGCATAGTTTTCATCAAAATGAAAAGATTGCATATTCATCTCTTTGCATAAGTTTTGAGTCGATCAAAACACCATATTGTCCACGCCATTTTCCTTTTGAGTAACACCAACTTTAAAAATCAAGCGCTAAACTAAAAATTGATTAGACATTTTTTAAATTTTCTGGTAGCAAACCTACATTAGATTAGTTGTAGGGATTTGAAATAGGTGTGAAAGATAACTTTCCAAATCTGCAAACAAACATAGGATCTTGTGTTAGGGAGCAGTGAAATCCAATTGCTACATTTTGTCCTAGGAAGTCCTTCTCACACAAGGGTCAATCACGAGGTCGTGTTAAGACTGGAAGAGTTACTCACCCTGCTTTGTTGGTCTTGCTGTAGAGATTGTGCATATTATGGGGGTCGTTTTAAGGTATACCCACAATGATGAGTGGAATCCTTTCAAGTTGATTTCGAGCTAGATACCCTACCCTTGCACGTGGATTGGACTGCCGACTGTTTCCCCAGGCATCATTGTTGTAGTTGGTAACCTTAGTGGCCTATATCTTTAGGGTATTTATAGAAGGTGACTGTGGAGGGGCAAGTATTCACGTTACCTGGAATCGACGTTGGCCGGACTCACTCGGGCTCCTTGGAAGGTATACCCACGATTATGTGTGGGAGCTTGTACCAGGGTGTAAGTTCATTAAGCAGGTCATCAACATAACTTTTCCACCCGCTCTATCTCATCCCCTTCTTACTTTGTTCCTGCGATGTTGGATTTCATCACCAACTAGTGTGCTCATTGTGAGAAGGTTTTGTTTGCTTGCTTGCTTACTATATTTTTAGCGTGTGTTGTTTGTTCTCCCTAGCAGAATCTAGGGTGGAGCTTTATTTTTATGGCATCAGTTTCCGGGATGACCCATGAAGGAACCCCTTTGCCAGGGGAAACCTTTGTTTTTCCTTCTTACGGAAACGTTGGTCCTCCTTACATCACTACTTTGAACCTTCTAGGTCTCACAATTGGGTTACCGATATGGTTTTTTTCCACTCCGATCATCTCGGATGTAAGTGCTTCAGATGTAAGCACACCACCCACACATCAACCTCATGTTGACCTTTCTCCTTCTTCGCCCATCAGGTCTCCTTCCATTTCTCCTTCTTTTCCTAGTGAAAGCTCTCAAGAGAGTAGCTAGATTGATGAGAAGAAGAAGAAACAGAAAGAGAGAAGAAGAAGAACCAGAAAGGGACCAAGCCTCCAACTACATCAAATGTTGGATCCAAGCAACTAGCTACTGTTAATAGTACTGGGAGTGTTGATGAGGTCGATAAGATTAAAACGAAGAATCTGAAACCCAAATTCCCTTGCAGTCTTTGTAAGGGTAACCACTTTCTGAGGGATTTCCCTAGTATTCCCAAGGTATTAGAAATGTGGTCTTCCACGTCATCGACCTTTGTTGGTCATGTTGGTGATGCCCCATCAACTAGTGATGTTAAGGTTGGTAAGAAGAAGATAACTGTCAAATTCCCTTGCATTTTATGCAAAGGTGATCATTATTCTCACCTTTGTCCTTGTATGGATGGGGCTTCTTCTCTTTTGGAAAAACTTCAACTTCCAAAAGGTTATCGTAAGATTTCTCCCAACCCATCATTAGTTGATGGACTGGTCAATCTAGTTGATCGAATGGTCAATCTAGTTTCATCCTCGGTTGAACCACTCACCAAAGTAGCTAATCCAGTTCCATCATCGATCAACCACACTTTTCATCTGGAAAGTGAAACCCAAGTGACTGATCCAGTCCCTTCATTGGTCAGTCCCACCCTTCTTCCGAAGAGTGTCAAAGTGGTCGACCCAACTCTGCCATCGATCGATCCCACTCCTCCTTTGAGAAGTGTAAAAGTGGTTGCTTTGGTTACTTCACCGATCAATCCCACTCCTCCTTTGATGAGTGCTAAAGTGACTGATCCAGTCCCTTCATCAGTTAGTCCCACTCTTCATCCGAAGAGTGCCAAAGTGGTTGCTCTGGTTAGATCATCGGTCAATCCCACTCTTCCTCTGAAGAGTGCCAAGGTGGTCGATTCGATCCCATCATCGATCGATCCTACTCTCCCGCTAGAGAGTAAACCTGATTCTGCCCACATTTTTCTCATTGAAACAGGATCTACCGTGTCGGGGGGCATCCCTCCTTCTCCTGCGAAAACCCTTCCAAGTAATGAGGCCATCCTTTTTGATTGGGGTGTGCTAACTGGACCTCGTCTTCCCTCTCACATGCCTTTCAAGATTATAGTAAAAGTTTGTGGTCAGGACGTTCCTCATATGCTGATAGATGAAGGTTCGTCCGTTAGTATTTTGTCCTCTATTGCTTGGAAAGATTTGGGTTATCCTAAGCTTGTGCTGGTTACCCAGACTCTGTTCGCTTTCAACAGAAGAACTAGTCACCCTTTAGGGATCCTTCCTCAGTTTCCGGTAACTTTGGGAGGGAAAACAATCTTTATTGATGTTATGGTAGTCCAGGACCCCTTGGATTTCAATTTAATCCTTGGGCGAGATTATTTCTATGCCATGAAATCTATTGTGTCCACTTTTTTCCGTGTGATGTCTTTCCCGCACGATGGAAGAATGGTGACTATTGATCAACTTTCGTTCGTTGGTCCTAGATTGATCACCAACCCAATGACCTCCCTAACCGGGTCTTATATGTAGTCAGTATCACCCCTACCACAGGTCAATTATGTGGCGTTGTCTCCCATGACTTCAACTTCAGATGACTTGGATCTGGTAGTTGACATGGTGATCTCTTTGGTAGGGCTATTGGAGCCTGATCTCCTTACCCCTGACGAGACCCTCGACATGTGTTCCTTCCAGATAATTCTTCTTCCATCTAGTGAAGATCTCTTGGAATCCATGACCAAGTTTTGTCCCTTGACATGGTGTCCTTCCAGAGCATTATCCTCTTGGAAGAAATGATCAAGAAGAGTCCACAAGCATAGTTTCTCTTCTCTGTGGCAAGCTCGTAAGCTCGTTAAAAAATGAAACATAGGTTACGAGCATAGTTTCTCTTCTCTGTGGCAAGCTCATTAAAAAATGAAACATAAGGTATGAGCATAGTTTGCCTTTTTGTAGCAATCTCGTTAAAAAATGAAACAGAGGCCATGAGCATAGTTTTTCCTCTCTGTAACAAGTTCGTTAAAAAATGAAAGAAAAATATGGGGATTGAACTCGGAGCCTTGAGCATAGTTCTTTTCCTGTGTCAAGCTCGTTAAAAAATGAAATAGTCACCTCTCTTGTCAGGTTGAGTCTTTCGCCAGATCTCGTAGATGTCGAGTCGAGTCTTTCGTTAGCTCTCGTTTTTGAACCTTCATTTCATCCACTTGTATCCTTTTTCTCCATATAGTACAAAAATTGGTGAAAACCTCAAAGTCGGTGAATGAATTGAATTGTGGGGGGCATGTCTCCATCCTTTGATGATCATTCTAAAGTTAAGCCACTAGATTTTCAAGCTGGGGTCATACCGAGCTTAGTAATTATTTTTTCTTGTGCTCGTAAAAACATGAGAATGTAACCGAGTGATCTTGCTTCCTTTCCCACTCGTTAAAAGGTTTGAAAGGGCATCTTTTGAGTGATAATTCATCTCTTTTTCAGCCTCGCGAGACTAATATTACAGAAAAGGACCACATTGGAGTCGTCTTTAAGTCATTTTCAGACTCTCTAAATATGAAAAATAACTGAGTGTACCTTCTAAGGACTCGTTAAATGATCATACATTGAAGGGCCCATATGGGATCAAACCCTTACTTCTTCCAGTTCGTTAAACAAAGGAAGAGGAACTTACAGAAGGTGAGTTATATCAAGCATGTGTTACCCTCCTCGAGCTTGTTAAACCAAAAAGAGGTACTCATCTATCTGGATGGGGGGGGAAATTGAAAGAAGTACGCCAAGCAGTTTTTGAGAACTTTATTAATGACCTTACAGTCACCCTTGAACACAACATTTTATCTTTGCATGCATTTCAATCTGCTGAACCTCTGCATTGAACCAATCCTTTGAGTTTCCTTACTCCTTTGGGTCACCCAACATAAGTCACAATATCCATTGCATTATCAAGTTTTGGTCCCTGTCAAGTTTCTGCTATCATGCCTCAGTGTTCAAGGGAAGTATCTGCCTAGAGAGTCAGCCATCACAAATATCCTATTTCCACTACTAAACTTGAACTTTTTTGCGATGAAGTAACGACGAAGTTTCGTCGGAATAGGGTCGTTATTGCGACCAAGATGTTTTTTTTTTTTTGTCGGAATCGATTCGTCGATCTAGCGGCCACACATGGATCTTCGTCGGTCTATCGACCGAGAAAAGAAGCCTATACACAATAGGAAAAAGTTACCATTCGTCGGTCCATCTTCCAAGATTAGTCGGTCTAGCGACCCAATTTAGTCATAAGCCTTGCTAACATCTTTAAGGAAAACATAACCTTGGTCACTCTAGCGACCATAATTAGTCGGTCTAGTGACTAATGTTAGTCGGTCTAACGACTAAAATTAGTCGCAAGAGCGACCAAGACAACCCTGGAAAACTTAGTCAAGCGATCAAATGGCTATACAAGTGACGAACTGGTTCGTCACTAGAGAGACTAATGTTAGGGTTTAAAATATATATATATATATATATATATATATATATATATATATATATATATATATATATATATGCCATTCACAAAGGAATAAGCCCAGACTAGAAAGCTACAAAAGCATACTTTCAGTTAGCAATCAAAAATCACTTGCTAATTTTTCCCAAATCACATGATAAGATGATCATTAGGTAGAAGAGTTGTTTTTAAATCTTAAAGTTTTAGAGGTTTTGAGAAAGGCTCAAATTCACATAAATTCAATAAAATGAGGATTTCACCTATAAAAATAGGCCAAAGGTTAATTTTAGCTTTCGACGACTAAATGTGAAATTTACAGTGTAATGAGCCGTTGAAAAGGTTTGACTTTCAGCAGCCAAATGTGAAATTTGCAGTGTAATGAGCCACCGAAAAGCTCTGAATTTCGGTGGCTAAAAGGCAAACTACACGACTAGTAAGCCACCGAAAGCTCTGAAGAGTCTAGATTGGTCTTCTTTCTACCCAGATTGCGTTTTTCCGTTTCTAGAATTTATGGGAATGATATCAAATTAAAGATAATAATTATCAGAAGCTAGATCATCCTCTTCATCAAGTTTTGAAGGCATATGGTAAGGGAATGAAGCCAAATGGCATGTTTATTCTTGACATAAATCGCCCAGCCATCAAAGATAGATTTCGAAATCTATGATTTTCACCAGCAAGCTACCAAATAATTCTCCAGGTTGTCAAATTCGACTTATGATGATAAGATTGGATCATTTATGCTAAAAGATCAAATTGATTATGTTTATTTTTGGTATTTTAGATCCATTAAATTAGGATCTTGAAACCTTGATGTAAAGGCTATAAAAGCCTAAGAATTCTAAGACACCAAAGGGGGGGAAAACAGTCTGAGGACTGTGGTTCTATTCTTGAAGACTTGTACATTTCATCCTTTGGAGATGTCCATGAATATATCTTGACATCGAGCTTCTTTCACTTTGTTTGTTCAATTTTCATATCCTTTCTTTCCAAGTTTATGTATACTCAATGACAAAAGGCTGTCATCCCATCTCTTTGTTGGTATATTAGACTTATATACACTTCTTCTTATGTTTGTCTTAGTGCTAGATAGTTTTCATCCTATTAATGCAATCACAAGCTTAAGCTGCAAGTATTTACTTATTATGTCTGGCCATCTACTATATACAAATCTTATATATGTTTCTGTTGGTATGAAGAAGTATCTTACCTATCATTACTGGCCATTCACATATTCCTTTGTGTAGGTATTTCTTGCTAGCATAATGATTCTTCTCCATGTTTTCACACATTGATTAAAACCTTCTGAGCAACATAGTTGAAAGCCTTGGTCTTTCAAGTGATCCATGTCTTTCTAAATGGATGTGAGTTTATAATGTCATCCGATTTGATCATTTTTCCTCCATAGTTTATTGATCTATTTAAGTTACCAAGCTTACACCCTTCTACAGTCAGGGAGTGATTTCTTGGAGAGATAACACTTTCATTATGTACTTGGGAGCCGACACTAGAGTCAACCCCCTAATGGTCAATACCGGTGATCCAGTTTACCTTGTCATTTCTAGATGTAAGCACCATTGTGATGAGTCTCAATCCATGCTAGGGGATTTAATATCGAGCCTCAAATTGTGGAAGGTGAATCTAGAGCATTGGGTGGAGGATMTTTCACAGCAGYAKACCTCCCTTACRGAGTATTTGGGCACTATTAAATCGAAGGAATTCCTGTTAGATGTGGAAAATCAATGCCTAAGAGAAAAATCTAGGGAACAAGAAGTTGAAATTTAGAAGCTACAACGACATGTAAAGAAGATAGTCAGCCATCCTGAGCCTAATACAGGCCCTAGGAGGTTTATAGTCACATCCAACATATGATCAATTTTAATACATATCTCATCGAGATGGAAATAACAATTGAAGGCATAACTATGTACAATGTGCATATTAATAAGAAACACATAAATCCTATGAAATGTATTAACTTAAAATATGTGCATTTGGTAGTTATACAAATAATCTATCCGTAGTCAATTTTAATATTTCACAATTTTCAGATACAATTAGGCTGAATTTTTTTTTTGAACTATGATTACTACTCGCCAATATCCCCATAAATTTTTTTCATGCAAGGAAAATAATTTTATTTCATGATAAATCAATGTTGAACCTAGATTATTGAAAGAGTTAATAACAAACTTATTTTACCAATTTGAACAACCATTTTCTAAATTTCACCCAGGCAAATATCAGTATAGTGAGTAGAGCCAAAATAAATTGGTGTCCACTTTTCCATAAAATCACGGTCTATTACATGTTTTTGTTCATGGTTCACTAGGTTAAACAACCCACCAATGGAAACTTTGCCTATTGAGGGTCCGTCTTTCACCTGTGTACATTATTTCTGAAAACAACACAGAGTGAAAATATCTCATATTTCACATAGACCATGATATGACAAAAACTACATACAATGAAATAATGAAACACTCTTTCATGTAAACTCATCTAAAAGATATTCAATGAATGATTCAAGGAAATGTATGTGACAACAAGATATCCACTTAAGTATGCAAATGCCACATGTGTTTGTGTTTGTATACAATGCCTAGAGGATGATGCTTTCAATCTCAAGAATAATGCAAGTATTCAAATTATTAATATCAATCAATGACTAAATTTTAATGATCTACACAATTGCCTAATAGAGCACAATAAATTTTTTTTAAGTATCTATGACTTTGATCAAACTAATTTCAAGACATCAATATTTCAAAGCCACAAAACGTTTCATATGTGTCAATCCAATAATCCAATAGTATCCTTCTCGGTTCATCACATATCAGAAGTTGGGGCTGTCTATTTGACTTCAATTCAATATGTATCAGTCCTACTTGTCCTAAATATGCAAATGCAAATGATATGTAACCCCTCCAAATGCACACAAGTTAAGATTTTTAATGTTGCTTATGTATGCARATTGTAGGTTATGTTCCCCATGAATTATCTCTGTCAAAAACAAATTAAATGTGGCTGGGAATGACTATGTTCACACAATCATAATTGAAGGTTTTACTATGATTTTGGGTGGAGAGTTTGGGAGGCGGTTTAGGTAGAGTGGCTATGAGGTATGTGAGTTTGTTTTTAGGGGTGTGTCAAAGTGGAATAGGGTCTTAAATTAAGACTTTAGGACAGTCAACAGTAAGGGTTTTTGTAGGTATCTGTGGGGTGTCTAAATGTTTAGGAGACAAGGTTAATGACCTTGCGTTAGGGAGATAATGGCCTAGGCATGAAAGGGGACATATCCTAGAGTGAGATAGTATGAAAATAGGTCAACGTTAGGTAGGTTGGGGTTGCAAAAATAACTTAGGATAGTCAAATGGTAGACATTCCTAAGGATGGATGTGAGTTTTTAGGATAGTAGGAGAGAGGCCTAGAGATCTTGCGTTAGGAGTCTAAAGTTTAGAGTGGTGGATAAGTTAGGGTAGGTTGCTAATGAATATGGACAACAAACTTCACAAAGAGTGTTGTCCAAAGGAAATTCCTTGAAACACTTTTAATATTTACCATTCCAATAAAGTTGTGTTTAAACC
>JZKD02S2301165.1:0-20647 GCA_000966675.3 Picea glauca | reverse complement strand
CTTAGTTAGACTCAGTTAACTGATGATTGCATGGATCAATTAACTAGGACTAGGTGGAAGTTCACTCCAATGTTTGTCAGTGAGTTTCTAGATCACTCTAGATCACTACTATGGCGCATTAGTTACTCATGTAGCCTATATATATTGTAAAATTCACTTTTTGAATGTGGAATACGGTTAATAGAATTCTTCCATTCGTTCTCCCTTGTTTCTCTCTTTTCTCATTTCTCTCCAAATTGTGTATGTATTTTTTCTAGCTAGATCTTATCTGTGCAGGTTCATCCACATTTACTGTTATCATATCCGATGGATTGCTAGGAAAAATACACACCAAACTCTTTTTGAAAGTACTAAAGAAAGAATAAAGCGACAAGAAAGATGGAATCTATGTTTTATTCAGTGGAAATACTTCTCACACCTCATATCTATTTGGAGTGGAAGACAAAAATTCTAATCCATCTTAGATGTAGAGGCTTGTATGAAATAAGTATGGAAATGGAAGCAGAGACTGATTCCACCAATGAGAAAAATGATTTTTTGAATCGACAAGATATGTACACAGGATGTATCTACATGTCTATCTCTTTTGAAATTTTCCATCAAGTGTATGATGAATTACAAGACTCAACTCAAAACGAATTATGGAGCATATTGGAGTTCTTTTTGGGAATAAGGAATATTTGATGCATGATATTGAAAGATAAATCCAGAAGAGAAAACATCAGAAGATCAAGCCTCTTATTCTAAAGAGTATTCTACACAAGTATATGCACAAATTCTTGTTCCATTAATTGCAGATGATGTCTAGTCCATTTCATATTTATTTTCTGAATTTCATATAGAATATATCATCCATTTATATCAGGAGTCACATGTAGAAACTTTTACATGCGCCATGCATGCATCTCCGCAGACAAAAAGGGGGCCTCTCACATAATATTAAATTATTATATTTTATGAGAATAATTTGTACAAAAAAATGGATATTTTAATACCTCTTGGAAAAATATCCAATTTCAAAAAAAACATCGTCCAAAATGGAGTTCGGGAAGTGAAGTTATGATCATTTTAGAATCAAAAAAATTTGAACGTTTTTCATAAATGGATGCACAATTTTCAAAGTTTAATCCAAAATTTATTCGGATATTCTTCATTAAAATAAGAGAAAGTGGATATGTGTGGACATCGCAATGGTGCATATACTTAATCAGATTCATGTAGACATATACATCTTTAACAAAATCTTCAATGAGCACAAACTTTCACAGTTGCAAGGTATTCTTGGAGTGAAGGACGTGGTTGCTGATCAACTACTTTTTGTTCCTTCTCATTTTATTTTATGAATTGTAATTTTAGGGGGAGGTTTTCCCATGAGGTTTTCCTTCTTTCCTTATTTTTTTTAGTATCCCATTCTTATATGTGTTGTACAATGGGTACCTAACATGGCCTTGGTTGACAGGACCCATTCATCATGTACACCCTAGTAGTGTTCAGGGGGAGTGTTGGAGATATTACACACTCACCTATAATTATTTTCCTAAGTTTTATAGTCCAATGTTAAAAATTGTTCCTTAGATGAGAATATTCTTTCTAGAGAATATTCCCCTACAAAATATGATGTTCCTCTTCAGTTTAGAGTTAGTTACACTTAGTTAGACTAGTGGAAGTCCTGACTCAGTTAACTGATGATTGCATGGATCAGTTAAGTAGGACTAGGTGGCATTTCACTCCAACCTCTGTCAATGAGTGTATAAATCTCTCTAGATCTCTACTATGGTGCATTAGCTACTCATTTAGCCTATATCTATTGTAAATTATCACTCTTTGAGTGTTGAATACAATTAATACAATTATTTCATTCTTTCTCTCATGTTTCTCTCTTTTCTCATTTCTCTGCAAACTGTGTATGTATTTTTTCTAGCTAGATCTTATCTGTGCAGATTCATACACATTTAGAGAGTAGAAGCAAGAAGGGGGGTTTCAGGGAGAGGAAGAAAGGGTGTTTTTCTTTTTTGGGATGAGATGTCTTGTTGTGCTTCCTTCTTCCATTTTGTATATTCCAACTAAGTATGGTGGTGAGCCATGCAGAATTGGGCACATATTTCATCCTTGAGGCTAGTCACAAAGAATTCCTTGAAAAATTAATCAATCATACCCTCCATTCTGAAAGCTAATTGATCAAAGGAAATGATAAACTCTTCCACTAAGCTAGTTTGTTTCAACTTGGTCAAATAACCTAAATGATGGGTGTTAGTTTCAAAGTGGTCATAGAGCTCTACAACAAATTGTGTCTAAGACTAATCCATATTGATATCGGTGGCCACCCACCTTTTCCAACTGGCTCAAAATAATTTTCTAGTAATTTTGGTAATTTACTATTATTAGCAGTTTTTAACTTTCGAGGCCATTTTGAAGCCCTAAATGATGTTTTTTAGGAAAACATGTTTGCAATATGGAAGTTCCTTTGATATTGAAGCTGAAATAAATCTCCTCAATGATACCTTTCCAATGGGATATCATACACCTAAAACGGAGATCGTATGAAAAGGTTACAACCCCGGGAAGTTGATGTACTAACTTACCCAAACGGGGCCCACATGACTTTTCACGCTTCATCTCCTAGGGTTACGTTTTTGGATGTCTATGGTTTTTAACATTAGTGCTGATTGTAACAAGGCCTTTATAGCCTCATTGTAATCATATTCTTGCGAATGAGCGCAACCTTCACATCTCTTCTCGGAGATAAGCCACCACCATTCTAGCAAGCTTGTTTTCGCTGCATTTTACAACTTTCAGCTTATTTCGTTATTGAATAGAAAACCATTTTTACTGTATCTCTATTATTTTGTGTTAAGAATTGTTAATAATCTGTATTCATTTCTTTCTACTCATAAAATCCAGATCAGTGGTATCAAAGCGGTCTTCTCCTTGTCGTCTTAATGCATGTCCCCAATGAGGTCAGAGTATAAAAAGTTGGGTCTCGAGCTTGCTTAACTTGAGGACAAAAGATATCACACGCCCAAGCGACCTCTCATGGAAAGAGAAAATAAATATGATGGGATAGGAGATCCTTTCAAACTGTTGATTGAGGAATCCCTCACACAACAAAGGAACAAGATGATGGATAGTTTCATGCAGATACTTTGGTGACTACCAACAGGTGATGCATCTTCTTCGCATTGAGGCATCGCCCCCTTCAAGGCACAAATAAACTTCAATATTGCTATATTTGAAGTTTAGATAGACACAAATTCTATATAAAAGTGGTTGAATCTACTAGAAGGGTATTTTTCTATCCATAACTTTTAGAATAGAGAAAAATTACTTTCGCACTCCTCAAATCAGTTCCCCATGTCAAATATTGGTGGGAAACTTTCTGTGGGAAAAAGGAAACAGAGGAACCCTCATCATTTTCATCCATGACCACTTAGAAATCCTTCAGGGATGTTATTAAGGAACAATAATACCCTGTCGAAACTTATGATGACTTGTATACCAAATGGACCACACTGTGGAAAGAAAGATACCAAGCAGTGTCAGATTTCACAACTATCTTCCATACCTTGCGTACTAAGATGGGCATCAAAGATTCAGAGTGAAATCTTATGCTCAAGTATCATGGTGCTCTGCATAGATACATCCAGACTGAAATGTAATTTCTATACATCTCATCCTTGTGCACGGCCTACTGATATGCCATCAAAATCAAGCAGAAGCTCAAACAAAAGACGTGACAATTTGGGCCTGGGAACCCCTCACAACAAAATCTAGTAAAGGGAGACCCCAACCCATAGTACAAAGGAAAAAGAAAAGATGGGTAGTATCAAGACAACCAATCCAAGATGTAAGCAAAGAAGGACACCATAAAGACAAAGAAAGATACTAGGAAGTGGTGCGAGTTCCATAAGAGCCCTTGGCATAACATTGCTGACTGCCGCTCAAAGCAGTTGTTGGTGGCCAAACTAAAAGCCTCTGAATCAGATGTGGATTCTGACTCTGAGCTAGAACCAGAAAGGGGAAGATAGATCAGACAGATCATTGATGCGGAACCTAGTGCCACCATTACTACCACCAAGCTCCAGCCTAGTGAACCAGACGAGCCAGAAGAAGGAGAGTGCCTCTTCCATTCACAGATGTGGGTAAAAGGCACCCCACTACACTTTATTATTGATATCAATAGCTAGAAGAACCTCATCTTAGCAGAGGTCATCAAGCGGCTAGCCCTGCCAATACAACCGCACCCACAACCCTACACCATTGGATGGCTCCGCCAAGGAGGAGATATTCGCGTTAGCCAACAGTGTCGACTGTCGTATGGCATCAAGCCCTTCAAGGATGAGGTATTTTGTGATGTTGCTCCTCTCAAAAATTGTTATGTTCTTTTGGGCCAACCTTATTTATGGAAATTTCATGCTATATATGATTCTAGGCCTCGTAGTGTTATTATTACTTCTAACAGGAAATTGTACAGGATACCTAAGGTAGTCCCACCTAGTGTTATTTCCTTGATCTCTACTAAGAAATCCAAGAAGGTCATATCCTAGATAGGGAAGTTTGTCTTCTTCATGATTCACTCTTAGAATAAGCGAAAGATCATAGACACATCCAGGGTCTTTGCATCTGACCTCTCCACATGGTAGAAGCAAGTAGATAAGGTCATGGAAGAATACTCAGATATCTTCTCCTCACCTACAGGGGTACCTCTTCACTGCCAGGTTAAGCACCCCATCGATATGACCCCTGGCACACCACTTCCCAATGGTCCAGTCTATCGTCGCTCTTTGTTAGAGAATGAGGAGATAAAGAGATAGATCCAGGAAATTCTCCACAAGGGGCACATCCATCCCATCTCATCACCTTGCAGGAGCCCAATCATTTTGGTACTAAAGAAAGATGGAACCTGGTGACTCTGTATTGATTACCGGGCTCTGAATAAAATCACAGTCAGAAAGTTGTACCCAATTCCTCGAATCGACGACCTCCTTGATCAACTCACGTTGGCCAAATATTTCAGTAAGATTGATTGGAAGTATGGCTACCACCAGGTCTTGATAAAACAGACAGATGTATGGAAGACTGCCTTGAAGTCAAAGGAAGGTATTTTTGAATGGTTGGTCATGCCCTTTGGTTTGAAAAATGCTCCATCCACTTTCATGAGGATGATGGACGATATCCTGCAACCATTCACCAATACTTTTGTAGTGGTGCATCTGGATGCCATTCTAATTTACAACAAGACTTGGGCCGAACACTTGCAGCATATTCAACAGGTTTTGCACATCCTGCGGTAGCACAAGCTATACGCCAACTTGGAATAATTCTCCTTCGGCATGGACAGGGTCCACTACTTGTGCTACATCATTGATCACCATGGTGTACATGTGGATCCAGCCAAGATACAAGTCATCTATGACTGGCAAACCCCAACCACACTCACAGAGCTTCGGAGGTTCTTGTACCTTGTGAATTTCTATCGCAGGTTCATGTTGGGATTCTCCCATATTGCATGGACCCTGAACCAAATAAACAGGGGTGGTGGTAAGGAAAAATTTGCATGGGGTCGTTCCCAACAACAAGTGTTCAATGATTTGAAGCAACTCTTGAACTCAACCCCAGTACATTCACTACTAGACCTGCAACATCCCTTTGTGATCGAGATAGATGCTTCAGACTATGCTATGGGCATTGTTCTCGCTCAACACAGCCACCCCGTAGCCTATCATAGTGAGACATTGTCAGATACTGTTAGTAAGTACCCTACTTACGACAAAGAAATGTACTCCATTGTGCAAGGCTTCCGCCAGTGGAGACATTACATTCTTAGGAAAGATACAGTCATCCACACTGATCATAAGCCACTTGAGATCATGCAGACATAAGGAAAATTGCAAAATGACTGCCATCAAATGTGGTCCACATACTTGCAACAATTTCACCACAATATCAAGTATAAAAAAAGAAGCACCAATCGCGTCACTAATTTCCTCAGTAGACCTCCAATCATGGAACTCACCACAGTGCTAGAATGTTGCGGCCATGAGACCTTTGGATGGCCCCAAATCTATAAGACAGACCCTAACTTTGCCACCACCTACCAAATGCTAGGTGCAAATGCAGTTGTCAATAATTTCCATCTTCAAGATGGGTTGTTGTGTCATCTAGGCCATATCTATGTTCGATCAAGTGAGAGAGAGAAGGTGATCTGGGAAGCCCACTACAGTCGGGTGGCAGGACACTTAGGTGTTGAAAAGACAATGGAAATGCTACAAAAACATTTCTACTGTCCGAAACTTCGAGAGGAGGTCAACAAGTATATTAGGTCCTGCACTGCCTGTGCTATTGCCAAACTGACCACTAAGAAACAAGGTTTGTACACCCCTCTTCCTACTTCTGATAGGCTATGGTAATCCATATCAATGGACTACATGTTGGGCTCCCATCCACCAAGCGGGGAAATGACTGTGTTTCTGTGGTTGTTGATCTCTTTTCTAAGATGGCGATTATGGTTGCCTGTGAGAAGAGCATTACAACAGAGGTCACTGCCAAGCTCTTCTTTGAATGAGTCTGGGTACATTTTGGAATCCACAAACCATTGTCTCAGATTGGGATAGTCGATTTCTTAGCATGTTTTGGTCAAGCCTCTGGTCACTGCTGGACAACAAGCTCACCAAATTCATGGCCTTCCACCCCTATACAGATAGCCAAACCAAGGTTGTAAATTGAATTATTGGGCATATCCTTCACATGTATAATTCAAAGCACCCTCACACATGGGATGAGAGCCTTCCCTACGTCCAACATAGCTACAACTGAGCCCTTCATAGCTTAACTGACCACAACCTCTTTAAAGTGGGGTTGGGATTCCAAACACTGGGTCCCATAGATGTTGCAATTCCCCTTGCAGACACCTCAATCGACTCATCTCCTGCTCCAACTGAAGATAAAAAATCCACCTGGTTCATTGAGAGGATCCAACACATCTTCCAACAGGTTCAATGATCAAAATCTAGACCATGGGTCAAATTTTAGCTCGAAAATGAACGTTCTCATAATTTCCTCAAAATGAATGAGAGCATAGCCCTCATCATCACGAATCCAATGTAATTTGTTTCATCTCAAACGGATGTCAGGAGCGAGGGATATCGCAATCTATCTGAATTGTCAAACAAGTAAAAAAATGGACACTGACTGTGCAGTCTGTACAGTCCGTACGAATGATGACGTGGTAGAGATGAATTGGCAGGTGATGTGGCATTCATTTATTGATAGATTTTTGATGAATCATTTGACGACATGCGGCATTATCTTGGCAATTTTTTTGGTGCCACGTGGCACCCCTTTATTGGCTATGGTTTGTTTATCAAAATTTTATGGATTCCATGGGGGTCGAACCCTGTACCTCCCCTATGGCTCTACACTTTGGTAGTGTGTGGGATACCAGTAGCCCACACGGTGGTTCTTGTTTAAATTATGGTTTAAATGTTATTTAAATCACATTTGAATGTTATTTGGGGCGCGTACGAGTTAGGTCTTAGCCCCATCCCTGGTCGCATGCATTTATTTATATGACCACTGGCTTATACATAGAGCATGCGAGAGTTTTAAACCATAGTCAAAGCCCGCGGTCACAATTATATTACCATATGACCTATCATCCGTTAAATGGCGCACGAGGTTTTTCAATGTGTAGCCTGTGGTTATATTATGTTACCATATGAATCTTGTACAATGGTTGGCACGTTTTACAGTGTGGTTTGAAAGGTTCAATGACCTACCATGTGTCATGTTTTTATTTCCTATGAACTTATCCCTTTGCACCGGTCGTATGGATGACCCATATGCCCAACGGCTTGGCAGTTGGGGGTTTTTAGTTCCATTAATGGATCGACAGTTTGAAATTTTATGCGGTTTCACATTGGTGCTGTGTTTAAACACAAATTTGGAGCGTGTTCTTGGTTCAAGCACACAGAGGTGTGTTTTGGAAAACTAGAGCCAGCAAGCTTGAAGGAAGAGGATGGTAGGAGGCCTATCTTTCTCATTTTTTGGCTGATTGAAGTGCCGTAAAATCCCATCTAGGGGTTTTTGGACATCCTGAATCCATTGGAACTATTATCAAGGTCATTTGAAGACTTCTTTTGCATGTTTTTATCCATTGAAGTTTCAGAAAGCTCTAGGGAGCTTGAAGCCCTCATTGATTGAGGTCATGTTTTGGTGAGTCCAAATTTGTTTTCTGTGACTAAATAGTCATTTTTGGATAATTGTTATTCTTTGAACACATTGGGATAGGTTTCAGATGCTTTTGAGGACTTTTATAGGTGTTTTTTCCAAAGAGAATCTGAGTAAAGCTTATGGCCACATGTAGAAGAGGTCATGCCCGGATGAGCCATGATCCATTTTCAAAGTTTTATTAGTCATTTTTGGGGGTTTTATGTGTTCTGATCCAAATGGTGTAGTCATAATTTCCATTGAAGTTGAGAAGCATCTTGTAAAATAACTTTTGACAAATTAATACCAAAGAGCCAAGTCCATTAATGGAGGCTCAAGGAGATGTAGCCCGGAGGGAGGTAAACTCCTTTATCATGTTGTTCTTGTTGTGAGTTTGATGGTTTATTTTCTGCAAGTTATGTTGCTTTGTATTTATTGAAAGTAAATATTTAACCATTTAAAATAACATATCCTCACACATAAGCATTTACAAGAAGATACATAAATTTGGCACATAAACTATCTTGCATATTTTAACACATGAAGCAAGGTCCTGTAAAGTTTATTTTTAATGAATTAGAGGGTGATTGCATAGCATAACAAGTCAGCCTTCTATTTTTATATCATTCAAGGTATCCTACATAAGTCCAACAACAAGTACAAACATCGCCATGATCAACATCGGGTGCCACATAAGTTTCAGGTGGGAGACAAAGTTTGGTTGCACTTGCAGAAAGAACGCCTTACAAGACCCCATCGGAAGATTCGCCCAATATGTTATGGGTCGTACACTATCAACAAGGCCATGGGGAATAATTCTTTTGAGATCATCATTCCTCCTTTCCTTGTCTTGCACTCAGTGTTCAATGTGGATCTCCTTCACCCTTATTTCCCACCATTATTGGACACCTCAGAAGTAGCAGAACAACTAACATCAACAGAGGTCAACCTCGACTACATAAAAAAGGAATCCAATGATAATATTGTGGACACACATATGAAGGGAATGCGACAACAAAGGATCCATCTTTATCGAGTCATCAAAGCAGGGCAGCTCTTGCACCAAGGCAAGTGGTTCACCCGGGGCGAAATTCAACAAAAATTTCCTCATCTGATGGGGGACCTCAATGCAATGGAGAACATTTCTTAATAAGGGGGGAGGATTGATCCAGATGGATATTAGTGGCCACCAACCTTTTCCAACTAACTCAAAACAGTTTTCTAGCAATTTTGGTAATTTACTATTTTTAGCAGGTTTTAACTTTTGGGGCCATTTTGAGGCCCTAAATTTTTTTATTTTTTGGGGGAAAATAGGTTTTAAATAGGGAATTTCCTTCTATATTGTGTCTAAAATGAATCTCCTCAATGAAACCTTTCCAACGAGCTATCATACGCCTAAAACAGAGATCGTATGCAAAAGTTACGACCACAGGAAGTTGATGTACTAACTTACCCAAACGGGGCCCACATGACTTTTGGCGCTTCATATCCTAGGGTTATTTTTTTGGATGTATAGGTTTTTTGACACTCCTTCTTATTGAAAAAAATCCTTTAGAGCCTCATTGTAATCATCTTATTGCGAACGAGCGCAACCGTCACATCTCTTCTCAGAAGGAATGCGTAGGGGAAAAGTATGGCAATTTGAGGAAGTATCACCTTCGGGGTGCGAAGGTTGGTCAAATAAGGAAAGGTCTCCAGGAATGTGTATTTTTGTGAAGAACTTGCTAGTAAAGGATTCAAGTTGTCTGGAAAGGTGGTGTTCCATGTGGGAAGAGAAGTCCTTCATCATGTCTTGTTTTAGGTTTTCCATTTTGGTTTCTATGGAAGAATTCATGTTGGAATTGATGGTTATAATATGGCCATTTAGGGTGGTAATATTGGTATTGATTTTTCACACTTACTTCTAGGTCATAGAGAAATCAGATGACAAGGTATTGAGGTGGGATTCAAGGTATTAAATACAGGTGTGGGCTATTCTGAAAGGAGGGAACAGGAAGGGGGCATGTGGTTCCACACAAAAAATGGTTACGAGTGACTGGAATAACAATGATCGGTGAAAAACGGGGAATCCAATTAGGTAGTTCCCAAATAAAGGGGACGGGACCATAGAGAAACAAATCACTAAAAAATGATAGGTATTACTGTGATCATGATGAAAAGAGGATTCCAATGAGATAGGTCTCAAATAAGGGTGCAGGAAGGCCCCAAACATTTTTTTTTTTAAACTCCTGTAGTGTTATACTACGATGTGAATAATATTGTAGTGTTGAAATGCCCAAATTATTAACAAGAAAAAGTGTGTAGTAATTTCTCAACAAGAATGCATGAGCCGTGGCTACATGGAAATATATCTTCTTTATTATGTTTCTGCCCCAAAGGTTAGGGTTCTCAAAGTTCCTATAGAAAATGATTTTCCCTATGCTATAGCTCTCTGATATACGTGTGGGGTCGAACAATAGTACTAGACCCAATAACTCAAGACGCCAACTAAGAAGGCTAGACCATACCCTTATTGATACTACCCAATTACCGAGGTCATGGAGAGTATCTTCCCATGTGTATTTCTTGGTTGCACTATAAACTTCAGGCGACTGCTCAGTTGATCTATGGAGGGTTGCAGGATACCTAAGTCAGTCCATATACGTGCGTTGTATGACGTGGTATTACAAGAAGGGGTACCAACAGGGGTTACATGGGTGTCAAACAATGTGATCTTAATTAATCACAAATTTATGCATTGAATGATAAATCATTGTATTTTTAAAATGTCAGAACACATCTCTACCTTGAAAAAAAATTAACCCACAATTCCTACCAAGGAAAGTTCTCTAATACCACTTGTTAGGTACCATATCTATTATAATAGAATAAATAGAAATATGACAAAGAATAACATCAAAACATCAAAACATAAGTAACCACAACACCAAAATAACACCTTTATTGATAGGAAACAATGTTCACTTGTCTCTTCAAGGGGGCAACCTCTAGCAAAGAAACGATCTATTACGATAATTATCAAGACAAAAAATCCCATTCCATCGACTCCAATTTATACTAAATCTATCTACCAATAGAACAATCTAGAGGAAGATCTTTCCAAAAGTGGAATCCTCTATTATGTCTTCTTAGATTTGACTCATTCTTCCTTATTACTAGGCCTTATTAATATTGATCTTTATTACATGGAAACTATATTATTCTACCTACGTGATGGGTTAGGAAGGCAATTTCCCTAACAGTTAGAGCCAACAATTTCTATGAAATGTCTGAAATTATTCACTAGAGCCAACATGAGAATGTCCACGTTGCAAGAGATATCAATGACTTGCTATTATAGCCTCTAAAATATCTCTTTTGTTATGGTTCTACAACTTTCTTCTTAATCCAATTCTTGGATCCTAAAAATTTCCACAAATACCCCAAATAAACCTACTCTAATACTAATATGATATGTAAAATTCCATGGATNCCTTGAAGTCAAAGGAAGGTATTTTTGAATGGTTGGTCATGCCCTTTGGTTTGAAAAATGCTCCATCCACTTTCATGAGGATGATGGACGATATCCTGCAACCATTCACCAATACTTTTGTAGTGGTGCATCTGGATGCCATTCTAATTTACAACAAGACTTGGGCCGAACACTTGCAGCATATTCAACAGGTTTTGCACATCCTGCGGTAGCACAAGCTATACGCCAACTTGGAATAATTCTCCTTCGGCATGGACAGGGTCCACTACTTGTGCTACATCATTGATCACCATGGTGTACATGTGGATCCAGCCAAGATACAAGTCATCTATGACTGGCAAACCCCAACCACACTCACAGAGCTTCGGAGGTTCTTGTACCTTGTGAATTTCTATCGCAGGTTCATGTTGGGATTCTCCCATATTGCATGGACCCTGAACCAAATAAACAGGGGTGGTGGTAAGGAAAAATTTGCATGGGGTCGTTCCCAACAACAAGTGTTCAATGATTTGAAGCAACTCTTGAACTCAACCCCAGTACATTCACTACTAGACCTGCAACATCCCTTTGTGATCGAGATAGATGCTTCAGACTATGCTATGGGCATTGTTCTCGCTCAACACAGCCACCCCGTAGCCTATCATAGTGAGACATTGTCAGATACTGTTAGTAAGTACCCTACTTACGACAAAGAAATGTACTCCATTGTGCAAGGCTTCCTCCAGTGGAGACATTACATTCTTGGGAAAGATACAGTCATCCACACTGATCATAAGCCACTTGAGATCATGCAGACATAGGGAAAATTGCAAAATGACTGCCATCAAATGTGGTCCACATACTTGCAGCAATTTCACCACAATATCAAGTATAAAAAAAGAAGCACCAATCACGTCACTAATTTCCTCAGTAGACCTCCAATCATGGAACTCACCACAGTGCTAGAATGTTGCAGCCATGAGACCTTTGGATGGCCCCAACTCTATAAGATAGACCCTAACTTTGCCACCACCTGCCAAATGTTGGGTGCAAATGCAGTTGTCGATAATTTCCATCTTCAAGATGGGTTGTTGTGTCATCTAGGCCATATCTATGTTCGATCAAGTGAGAGAGAGAAGGTGATCTGGGAAGCCCACTACAGTCAGGTGGCAGGACACTTAGGTGTTGAAAAGACAATGGAAATGCTACAAAAACATTTCTACTGGCCAAAACTTCGAGAGGAGGTCAACAAGTATATCAGGTCCTGCACTGCCTGTGCTATTGCCAAACTGACCACTAAGAAACAAGGTCTGTACACCCCTCTTCCTACTTCTGATAGGCTATGGGAATCCATATCAATGGACTACATGTTGGGCTCCCACCCACCAAGCGGGGAAATGACTGTGTTTTTGTGGTTGTTGATCTCTTTTCTAAGATGGCGATTATGGTTGCCTGTGAGAAGAGCATTACAACAGAGGTCACTGCCAAGCTCTTCTTTGAATGAGCCTGGGTACATTTTGGAATCCACAAACCATTGTCTCAGATTGGGATAGTTGATTTCTTAGCATGTTTTGGTCAAGCCTCTGGTCACTGCTGGACAACAAGCTCACCAAATTCATGGCCTTCCACCCCTAGACAAATGGCCAAACCAAGGTTGTAAATTGAATTATTGGGCATATCCTTCACATGTATAATTCAAATCACCCTCACACATGGGATGAGAGCCTTCCCTATGTCCAACATAGCTACAACTGAGCCCTTCATAGCTTAACTGACCACAACCTCTTTCAAGTGGGGTTGGGATTCCAAACACTGGGTCCCATAGATGTTTCAATTCCCCTTGCATTCACCTCAATCGACTCATCTCCTGCTCCAACTGAAGCTAAAAAATCCACCTGGTTCATTGAGAGGATCCAACACATCTTCCAATAGGTTCAGTGATCAAAATCTAGACCATGGGTCAAATTTTAGCTCGAAAATCAACGTTCTCATAATTTCCTCAAAATGAATGAGAGCGTAGCCCTCATCATCACGAATCCAATGCAATTCGTTTCATCTCAAATGGATGTGAGGAGCGAGAGATATCGCAATCTATCTGAATTGTCAAACAAGTAAAAGAATGGACATTGAATGTGCAGTCCGTACAGTCTGTACGAATGATGACGTGGTAGAGATGAATTGGCAGGTGATGTGGCATTCATTTATTGATAGATTTTTGATGAATCATTTGACGACATGTGGCATTATCTTGGCAATTGTTTTGGTGCCACGTGGCCCATTCATGGGCTGCCACGTGGCACCCCTTTATTGGCTATGGTTTGTTTATCAAAATTTTATGGAGTCCATGGGGGTCGAACCCTAGACCTCCCCTATGGCTCTACACTTTGGTAGTGTGTGGGCTACCACTAGCCCACACGGTGGTTCTTGTTTAAATTATGGTTTAAATGTTATTTAAATTACATTTGAATGTTATTTGGGGCGCATACGAGTTAGGGCTTAGCCCCAGCCCTGGTCGCATGCATTTATTTATATGACCACTGGCTTATACACAGAGCATGCGAGAGTTTTAAACCATAGTCAAAGCCCTCGGTCACAATTATATTACCATATGACCTATCATCCGTTAAATGGCGCACGAGGTTTTTCAATGTGTAGCCCGTGGTTATATTATGTTACCATATGACTCTTGTACAATGGTTGGCACGTTTTACAGTGTGGTTTGAACGGTTCAATGACCTACCATGTGTCATGGTTTTATTTCCTATGAACTTATCCCTTTGCACCAGTCGTATGGATGACCCATATGCCCAACGACTTGGCGGTTGGGGGTTTTTAGTTCCATTAATGGATCGACAGTTTGCAATGTTATGCGGTTGCACATTGGTGCTGTGTTTAAACACAAATTTGGAGTGTGTTCTTGGTTCAAGCACACAGAGGTGTGTTTTGGAAAACCAGAGCCAACAAGCTTGAAGGAAGAGGATGGTAGGAGGCCTATCTTTCTCATTTTTTGGCTGATTGAAGTGCCGTAAAAGCCCATCTAGGGGTTTTTGGACGTCCTGAATCCATTGGAACTGTTATCAAGGTCATTTGAAGACTTATTTTGCATGTTTTTATCCATTGAAGTTTCATCAAGCTCCAGGGAGCTTGAAGCCCTCATTGATTGAGGTCATGTTTTGGTGACTCCAAATTTGTTTTCTGTGACTGAATAGTCATTTTTGGCTAATTTTTATGCTTTGAACACATTGGGATAGGTTTCAGAGGCTTTTGAGGACTTTTACAGGTGTTTTTTCCAAAGAGAAGCTGAGTAAAGCTTATGGCCACATGTAGAAGAGGTCATGCCCGAATGAGCCATGATCCATTTTCAAAGTTTTATTAGTCATTTTTGGGGTTTTTATGTGTTCTGATCCCAATGGTGTAGTCATAATTTCCATTTAAGTTGAGAAACATCTTTTAAAATAACTTTTGACAAATTAATCCCAAAGAGACAAGTCCATTAATGGAGGCTCAAGGAGATGTAGCCCGGAGGGAGGTGAACTCCTTTATCATGTTGTTCTTGTTGTGAGTTTGATGGTTTATTTTCTGCAAGTTATGTTGCTTTGTATTTATTGAAAGTAAATATTTAACCATTTAAAAGAACATATCCTCACACATAAGCATTTACAAGAAGATACATAAATTTGGCACATAAACTATCTTGCATATTTTAACACATNGTTTTTGGATGTATAGGTTTTTTGACACTCCTTCTTACTGCAAAAATTCCTTTAGAGCCTCATTGTAATCATCTTATTTCGAACGAGCACAACCGTCACATCTCTTCTCAGAAGGAAGGCGTAGGTCATGTTGAAATTGACTGGATGGAAAAGTATGGAAATTTGAGGAAGTATCACCTTCGGGGTGCGAAGGTTGTTCAAATAAGGAAAGGTCTCCAGGAATGTGTATTTTTTTGAAGAACTTGCTAGTAAAGGATTCAAGTTGTCTGGAAAGGTGGTGTTCCATGTGGGAAGAGAAGTCCTTCGTCATGTCTTGTTTTAGGTTTTCCATTTTGGTTTCTATGGAAGAATTCATGTTGGAATTGATGGTTATAATATGGCCATTTAGGGTGGTAATATTGGTATTGATTTGTCACACTTACTTCTAGGTCATAGAGAAATCAGATGACAAGGTATTGAGGTGGGATTCAAGGTATTAACTACAGGTGTGGGCTATTCTGAAAGGAGGGAACAGGAAGGGGGCATGTGGTTCCACACAAAAAATGGTTACGAGTGACTGGAATAACAATGATCGGTGAAAAATGGGGAATCCAATTAGGTAGTTCCCAAATAAAGGGGTTGGGACCATAGAGAAACAAATCACTAAAAAATGATAGGTATTACTGCGATCATGATGAAAAGAGGATTCCAATGAGATAGGTCTCAAATAAGGGTGCAGGAAGGCCCCAAACATTTTTTTTTTTAAACTCCTATAGTGTTATACTACGATGTGAATAATATTGTAGTGTTGAAATGCCCAAATTATTAACAGGAAAAAATGTGTAGTAATTTCTCAACAAGAATGCATGAGCCATGGCTACATGAAAATATATATTCTTTATTATGTTTCTGTCCCAAAGGTTAGGGTTCTCAAAGTTCCTATAGAAAATGATTTTCCCTATGCTATAGCTCTCTGATATACGTGTGGGGTCGAACAGTAGTACTAGACCCAATAACTCAAGACGCCAACTAAGGAGGCTAGACCATACCCTTATTGATACTACCCAATTACCGAGGTCATGGAGAGTATCTTCCCATGTGTATTTCTTGGTTGCACTATAAACTTCAGGCGACCACTCAGTTGATCTATGGAGGGTTGCATGATACCTAAGTCAGTCCATATACGTGCGTTGTCTGATGTGGTATTACAAGAAGGGGTACCAACAGGGGTTACATGGGTCTCAAACAATGTGATCTTAATTAATCACAAATTTATGCATTGAATGATAAATCATTGTATTTTTAAAATGTCAGAACACATCTCTACCTTGAAAAAAAATTAACCCACAATTCCTACCAAGGAAAGTTCTCTAATACCACTTGTTAGGTACCATATCTATTATAATAGAATAAATAGAAATATGACAAAGAATAACATCAAAACATCAAAACATAAGTAACCACAACACCAAAATAACACCTTTATTGATAGGAAACAATGTTCACTTGTCTCTTCAAGGGGGCAACCTCTAGCAAAGAAACGATCTATTACGATAATTATCAAGACAAAAAATCCCATTCCATCGACTCCAATTTATACTAAATCTATCTACCAATAGAACAATCTAGAGGAAGATCTTTCCAAAAGTGGAATCCTCTATTATGTCTTCTTAGATTTGACTCATTCTTCCTTATTACTAGGCCTTATTAATATTGATCTTTATTACATGGAAACTATATTATTCTACCTACGTGATGGGTTAGGAAGGCAATTTCCCTAACAGTTAGAGCCAACAATTTCTATGAAATGTCTGAAATTATTCACTAGAGCCAACATGAGAATGTCCACGTTGCAAGAGATATCAATGACTTGCTATTATAGCCTCTAAAATATCTCTTTTGTTATGGTTCTACAACTTTCTTCTTAATCCAATTCTTGGATCCTAAAAATTTCCACAAATACCCCAAATAAACCTACTCTAATACTAATATGATATGTAAAATTCCATGGATATTCCACTAGAACATTTTGTCAAAAGAAATCATGAAATATTCTAAAATCTTAAATTATAAAATTTATTTCCTTACATCCTAGATTAATTATTACTAGCTTATTGGTTATATTTCTTTAAATAGATAAAATATAAAAGTAAAACAAGTTCCGTGAACACACCATCCACACATTGAATACAATATGTATCTTTGGAAACCAGCAATGGAGAAATGATAGTTAGAAGATGAGGCCTATGCTCTTCTCTCTTTTCCTCAGTTATGAAAATGAAAACACAAAGAAAGGGCAACTCACAGTGTAGTTTTCTATGACATTGTGGCCTGAATGGATACTATAGAATATACTTCCCCCTGATTTATTCCTTGAAATCCCACTCCTACATGCTCTACTTAACTATGGAACAAGCACAATGGTAAAGAATGGAGGCCCTCCTCCTCATAGAAACCCAACATTTAACATAACCTCATAGCCATATAGAGTAAGGTTTTTTGCATGCCTTAACCCTCAATTAGTGATAAGGTTTGGAACTTCTTTAATCTTATTGCAACTACACACATGTCTATCCCCACATGTGTGAGTAATACAGGATGACTTGGCATACACTCATACCATGGTGGTCAATAAAGTAGGTAAACCTATGGGAGGCATAAATTCTACATTCAAAATTTGATTAAGTTGATTGTTTCATTGTTGGAGAGGCATGAATGTGTATAACATTTTCTAGGAGTTGGTAGCTTTACTTGTAAAGGTTTTACACAAAAAATTAATGTTTGATGTCTCAAAATGACTCAAGAATTTTTTGGACCACAAATTTCCAAAATGGGATCTGCCCCTAATATGGGCCCTGCAAGGAAATTCCTTTAATCTTTCCATGCAAAAAGTACCAATATAGATAAAATATTATATAATGATCCATTCTAGATAAGTTTTAGTTCTACCATTCTTATGTTTTATGACTAGATGAAACTGCTGCAAAATCCCCATTCACTTGTAATGTCTAGTTTGTTGAAGCTTACTATGGGAATATAAATAATGTAATGGTTGGTAATAAATGAGGATAATGGTTTCCTTTCCCATTAGATGGTTCTTATATTTATCAATATCCTAAACCAAGGAATAGAGTTCATTATCATATGTAGGGTACTTCAATAATACCCCATTAAACATTTTAGAATGATAGATCATATTCACTTACTTCCCTACATCAAGAACACTCCCATAGAATATTCACTTGTGTATTTCTCCACTTATAAATCCTTCTACAAGTTGGGAAAATAAAATATTAGTCCTATATTGATCTTTTATTTCATTTCATTGAAATATATCTTTTGATTCTTTCCCTACTTGAAACTCTTACCACTGGTTGTTATGGGATTGAGTGGTACGGTGACCATTGAAAAGGATGCAGTGGAATTCCATTTGTATTGATTTTCCCCAACAATTATATTAAATTCAATGACATTAGTAGGAAATCAACATTTGAGGATGACCTTTATCTTCACACAATATAKCTYGAGTTTTCCTCCACCAATCACGTACCCCAAACACACCAATGATTGTTGAGAAAAMTCACATCCTTAAGGTTAGGAAAAAAATTATTATTTTTAAAAATTTATAACACCCGCATGAGACATGAGATTCTCTCCTTATAGTTATAAATATAAACCAKTATGTCCTACAACTACCCTATCACAAATCAATGTAAAGASGGACATAATATATGATTCATCAATTGCATAAATGTAGCTCATTCATTAYATAAACCAAAAGGAATGACTAACCATTAATAAATAGCTTGCATTGTATTGAAGGTTTTGTTCGAGGTGTCTTTGTATTTTACATGTATTTGGTGGTATTCCTATTTGAGATCCAACTTGGTGAAGTACTTGGCATGTTGCAAGTGATCTAAAAAGTCATCAATCTTGGGTAAAGTGTATTGATTATTGAGTGTGATATTTTTCAAGGATTTGTATTTGATACACATTGATAATGTCCCATCCTTATTTTAAAGTACCCAACACCCTCTATCCACCATTGAGGATATGGGGTACTTCTATAAAAACAACAAATTTTCATAACATCTCCAACCATGTTCATACACTATTGGGGTACTCCAAATTCCTCCCAAAAATATTAATATTTAATCATTTATACCACTTTATAACATAGCTATTACCCTCTATACCTATTGAGGATACACGGTACCTCATGAAACCACAATTTTCCTTCATCTCCTTTCTCTAATACCAACTTACTCATTGTTGTGCTATTAATTTTTTAATGTATGCCATATGACAAGTAGGCTTATGAAAATGTAATTAACCATTCAATGTTACATATGCATAGTTATTGAGGTACATATAACAACATTCACTTAGTAACATAAAGAAATATTAAATCAACATAATAATCAATAAAACATAACACTTATATTTATGGAAATAAAACACCAAGTAGTTGTATATGAAGGATGTTATTCCCAACAATAGGCTCTTTGTTTCGTGTAATATTTTTGCAACAAATCCACCCAAAAGTTAAGGATTTGTTTCCACAAGGAAAAACTCTTCTTGGGGCTAGCTCTAATTCTCTCACACAACCCAGTTTTCCATTTATCACAATTTGATAAGTCTCATACAATTCCAAACCCATTGGATTAGTTTCCCGTCATCTTGCACAACCTAAGGAATGGGATCCCATTATTTTCTATGTAGTCCCTTGGGATATCCATCTTCCTTCCTAAGCTCTAGGATAGATTGGCTAGGAAACATATATGTGGGGGAATCCAAGGATTCTCAACTCTCACTTTTTTGTTTCAATGCAAATAATTCCACATTCACATGGGAATAATTTATTCATGGTTTCAATAATATCCATGCCGAACATTATTTCTTAGTGATAGTATGCTAACATATATATTATACAAGGCTTTTATTATAATAATTTTCAAGAATACAATAACAACCAAAATTATTTAATTATATATTTACATGCTCACAAATCACCATGTCTTTTCCTAAGAATCCCACATATCTCATCTCTCCCACTAACAACAAGTTTTATATGAATTAGGATAGTATTGGGGTACATGAATTAGGATTAGATCAAACCAATTAATTCCCCTTCCCCTCTTTGAGCACCCCTATTTGAGCACCCTAAGCCCATTTTCCTTCCTGTTTTGTGGAATAATATCCCCTATCATTTTCTTCCTCCTCCATATGTAGTCAGTGATGTATTTTTATTATTAAACTTAAATCTAGAATATTTACATATTATATCATTTGGATCTTG
>JZKD02S2301154.1:14139-33755 GCA_000966675.3 Picea glauca | reverse complement strand
ATGTCGATTGTCATATGGCATCCAACCCTTCAAGGATGAGGTATTATGTGATGTTGCCCCACTAGATGTCTGTGATGTTCTCTTGGGCCAACCATATATGTGGAATCGCCAAGATGTTTATGAGTCTCGACCCCGCAATGTCATTGTTTCTGTAGGGGGTCATCTCTACAGAATACCAGACGTGGTTTCGACTACTATTCCACCAAAAACGTGCCGCAAGGTAGTATCTCATACTGCAAAATTTAGCTTCTTCACAATCTATTCAAAAGGGGAATAGAAGGACATTGCAACCACTACAACTTCTCCCCAAGCACCTTATATCCAATAGAAGCAGGTCGAAAAAGTTGTAGCAAAGCACAAAGATTCATTCTGCACACCTTCCTCTCATGTAGCCCAACTTTTTGAACAACCTCGGCCTCAACAGGTTCGTGACATACTTCCACAAACTGAGCAGCGTGACGTCTCCAGCAAGGCAAGCAGCTCACCAAGATGTAGATTCATCAAACACTTTTCCCTCTCCCCCGGGAACTCAACGCAATGGATACCATTGCTTCCTAAGGAGGGAGTATTGATGAAGGTGGATATCGGTGGCCACCCACCTTTTTCGACTAGCTCAAAACAGTTTTCTGGCAAATTTGTCAATTTACTATTTTTAGCAGTTTTTAACTAACAGGGCCATTTTGAGGGCCCAAAAGAAGGTTTTTCGAGATCAAGGTTCTCAATGATAGGCAAAGGCATGATTGATCCCCCAAAATTAATCTCCTCAAAGATACCTTTCCAACGAGCTATCATACGCCAAAAACGGAGATGTATGCAAAAGTTACGACCCCGGGAAGTTGATGTACTAACTTACCCAAACGGGGCCCACATGACTTTTGGCACTTCATCTCCTAGGGTTAAGTTTTTGGATGTCTAGGACTTTTGGCTTTCTTGATTATTGTAAAATGGCCTTCACAGCCTCATTGTAATAATTTTCTTGCAAATGCGAGTAGCCGTCACATCTCTTCTCAGAGATAAGCTGCCACCATTCTATCGAGTCTTTCACTCTGTATTTTACAGTTTCTGTTCATTTATTTCACTAATAGAAATCGTGTATTACTGTATATCTATGTTTATGGTTGCATCTCTGATTTATTTATGTTATATTATTGAATATCTGTGATATCTCTGTGCATTTCTTTATTATATCTCCAATCTCATTTCGTGCCGAAAATAATATGGATCAGTGGTATCAACGCAGGCTGTTCTTGGTCATTTTTTTCAATGCATGTCCCCGACGAGGTCTGAGTATAGAAAGTTGGGTCTTGAGCTTGTCTCTCTTAAGGACAATCGCTCTCGCACACCCAAGAAACCCTCAATGGCGGAAGAAAAGAAAAATGACAAAGCAGATGATCCTATCAGTATGTTGCTTGAGCAAGCTCTCACGCAACAGAGGGACGAAATGATGGAGAATTTTTTCCACATCCTTCAACGCCTGTCGATAAAAACAGGCACATCTTCATCAAGCAGTCACTTTGGAGGCACCTCGCCTTTCAAGGTACAAGTTAATTTTGATATTCATGTATTTGAAGGACAGATAGATACAGAAGCCCTAGACAAATGGTTAAATCTGTTATAAGGTTATTTCTTTGTTCACAAATTTTTCGATGAAGGAAAGATCACCTTCACACTCCTTAAAGCTCTCCCCAATGTCAAACATTGGTGGGAAACTTTTTGGGAGGAGAGTTCCACAGAGGAGTCTGAAATATATGGGACCGATCCCACTTGGGATTTTTTTGTGGATGCGGTAAAGGAACAATATTACCCTATTGGAAACTATGAGGACCAATACATGAGATGGACCACACTGCGACAAGAGAGGGGCCAAGCAGTTTCGGAGTTCAGCAATACCTTCCATACCTTACGCACCAAGATAGGTATCAAAGACTCTGAATGAAATTTGGTTCTGAAATACCGTGGGGCTCTATACAGATACATCCAAACTGAAATGGATTTTCTGGACATCTCATCACTCGGTGTTGCCTATCGATATGTTGTTAAAATCAAGCAGAAATTTAAGCACCAGAACAAATGGAATTTTGGTTCTGCAAATCTGCAACAACCAAAGTATGACAAAGATGTCCCTAACAAACAGTCTCCTGAAAACCAGTCCAAGCCACATGAAAAGAAGGGTCACGGGAAGACAAAGGACACTGGAAAATGGTGCGATTTCCACAAAATACCCTGGCACAACACCGATGAATGTCACTCAAAATAGTCATTGGTGACCGAGATCAAAGACAAGGAGTCGAACCTTCATTCAGAATATGATTCTGAAAATACTGGTGAAAGACGGATCATTGACGCAGGCCCCATTGTTATTGTTGTGACCGCAGCAATTCAACCAGAAGAACCAAAATATCCCAAAGAGGGGGAGCACCTTTTTCATTCACAGACGTGGGTGAAGGGGACCCCGCTGAATTTTACTGTTGATAACAGAAGCCAGAAGAACCTCATCTCAGTAGAGGTCGTCAAACAGTTGGGATTGTCGACAACACCACACTCGCAGCCATACAACATCGGTTGGCTTCACCAAGGACAAGATCTTCATGTCAGCCAGCAATGTTGATTGTCATATGGCATACAACCCTTCAAGGATGATGTATTATGGGATGTTGCCCCACTAGATGTCTGTGATGTTCTCTTGGGACAACCATAAATGTGGAAGCGCCATGTTGTTTATGATTCTCGACCCCGCATTGTCATTATTTCTCTGGGGGGTCATCTCTATAGAATACCAGAGGTAGTTCTGACTATTGTTCCACCAAAAACGTGCCGCAAGGTAGTATCTCATACTGCAAAATTTAGCTTCTTCACAATTTGTTCAAAAGGGGAACAGAAGGACACTGCAACCACTACAGCTTCACCCCAAACACCTTCTATCCAACAGAAGAAGGTTGACAAGGTTGCAGCAAAGCACAAAGATTCCTTCTACACACTGTCCTCTCATATAGCCCGACTTGTTGAACAACCTCAGCCTCAACAGGTTCATGACATACTTCCACAAACTGAGCAGTGCGACATCTCCAGCAAGGCAAGCAGCTCACCAAGAGGCAGATTTAGCAAACGCTTTTCCCTCTCCCACGGGAACTCAACGCAATGGATACCATTGCTTCCTAAGGAGGGAGAATTGATCCAGGTGGATATCGGTGAGCACCCACCTTTTTCAACTGGCTCAAAACATATTTCTGACAAATTTGGCAATTTACTATTTTTAGCAGTTTTTAACTTACAGGACCATTTTGAGGGCCCAAATGAAGGTTTTTCGAGATCTAGGTTCTCAATGATAGCCAAAGGAATGATTGAGCCCCTAAAATGAATCTCCTCAACGATACTTTTCTAATGAGCTATCATACACCTAAAATGGAGATCCTATGCAAAAGTTACGACCCCAGGAAATTGATGTACTAACTTACCCAAACGAGGCCCACATGACTTTTGGCACTTCATCTCCTAGGGTTAGGTTTTTGGATGTCCATGACTTTTTTCATTCCTGTTTATTGTAAAATGCCCTTCACAGCCTCATTGCAATCATCTTCTTCCAAATGTGAGGAGATGTCACATCTCTTCTCAGAGATAAGTTGCCACCATTTCATCGAGTCTTTCACTCTATATTTTACAGTCTCTGTACATTTATTTCATTAATAGAAATCGTGTATTACTGTATATCTGTGTTTATGTTTCCTTCTTTGATATATCTCTATTATATTATTGAATGTATGTGATATCTTTATGCATTTCTATATTATATCTCCGATCTCATTTCGTGCTGAAAATAATCCGGATCAATGGTATCGGAGCAGGTTGTTCTTGGTCGGTTTTTTCATTGCATGTACCCGACGAGGTATGAGTATAGAAAGTTGGGTCTCAAGATTGTCTCTCTTGAGGACAATCGCTCCAGCACATCCAGGAAACCCTCAATGGTGGAAGAAAAGAAGAACGACGTAGCAGACGATCCTATCAGTCTGTTGCTTGAGCAANATTTGAAGGACAGATAGATACAGAAGCCCTAGACAAATGGTTAAATCTGTTATAAGGTTATTTCTTTGTTCACAAATTTTTCGATGAAGGAAAGATCACCTTCACACTCCTTAAATCTCTCCCCAATGTCAAACATTGGTGGGAAACTTTTTGGGAAGAGAGTTCCACAGAGGAGTCTAAAATATATGGGACCGATCCCACTTGGGATTTTTTTGTGGATGCGGTAAAGGAACAATATTACCCTATTGGAAACTATGTGGACCAGTACATGAGATGGACCACACTGCGACAAGAGAGGGGCCAAGCAGTTCTGGAGTTCACCAATACCTTCCATGCCTTACGCACCAAGATAGGTATCAAAGACTCTAAATGAAATTTGGTTCTGAAATACCGTGGGGCTGTATACAGATACATCCAAACTGAAATGGATTTTCTGGACATCTCATCACTCGGTGTTGCCTATCGATATGTTGTTAAAATCAAGCAGAAATTTAAGCACCAGAACAAATGGGATTTTGGTTCTGCAAATCTGCAACAACCAAAGTATGACAAAGATGTCCCTAACAAATAGTCTCCTGAAAACCAGTCCAAGACACATGAAAAGAAGGGTCACGGGAAGACAAAGCACACTGGAAAATGGTGCAATTTCCACAAAATCCCCTGGCACAACACCGATGAATGTCACTCAAAATAGTCATTGGTGACCGAGATCAAAGACAAGGAGCCGAACCTTCATTCAGAATATGATTCTGAAAATACTACAGATCATTGACGCAGGCCCCACTGTTATTGTTGCGACCGCAGCAATTCAACCAGAAGAACCAAAATATCCCAAAGAGGGGGAGCGCCTTCTTCATTCACAGACGTGGGTGAAGGGGACCCTGCTGAATTTTACTGTTGATAACGGAAGCCAGAAGAACCTCATCTCAGTAGAGGTCGTCAAATAGTTGGGATTGTCAACAACACCACACTCGTAGCCATACAACATCGGTTGGCTTCACCAAGGACAAGATCTTCATGTCAGCCAGCAATGTTGATTTTCATATGGCATACAACCCTTCAAGGATGACGTATTATGTGATGTTGCCCCACTAGATGTCTGTGATGTTCTCTTGGGACAACCATATATGTGGAAGTGTCATGTTGTTTATGAATCTCGACCCCGCGGTGTCATTATTTCTCTGGGGGGGCATCTATACAGAATACCAGAGGTAGTTCCGACTATTGTTCCACCAAAAACGTGCCGCAAGGTAGTATCTCATACTGCAAAATTTAGCTTCTTCACAATTTGTTCAAAAGGGGAACAAAAGGACACTGCAACCACTACAGCTTCACCCCAAACACCTTCTATCCAACAGAAGCAGGTCGACAAGGTTGCCGCAAAGCACAAAGATTCCTTCTACACATCGTCCTCTCATATATCCCGACTTGTTGAAAAGCCTCAGCCTCAAGAGGTTCATGACATACTTCCACAAACTAAGCAGTGCGACGTCTCCAGCAAGGCAAGCAGCTCACCAAGAGGCAGATTCAGCAAACGCTTTTCCCTCTCCCTCGGGAACTCAACGCAATGGATACCATTGCTTCCTAAGGAGGGAGGATTGATCCAGGTGGATATCGGTGACCACCCACATTTTTCGACTGGCTCAAAACATATTTCTGACAAATTTGGCAATTTATTATTTTTAGCAGTTTTTAACTTACAGGACCATTTTGAGGGCCCAAATGAAGGTTTTTCAAGATCGAGGTTCTCAATGATAGCCAAAGGAATGATTGAGCCCCTAAAATGAATCTCCTCAACGATACTTTTCCAATGAGCTATCATACGCCTAAAATGGAGATCCTATGCAAAAGTTACGACCCCGGGAAATTGATGTACTAACTTACCCAAACGAGTCCCACATGACTTTTGGCACTTCATCTCCTAGGGTTAGGTTTTTGGATGTCCATGACTTTTGGCATTCCTGTTTATTGTAAAATGGCCTTCACAGCCTCATTGCAATCATCTTCTTCCAAATGTGAGGAGATGTCACATCTCTTCTCAGAGATAAGTTGCCACCATTTCATCGAGTCTTTCACTCTATATTTTGCAGTGTCTGTACATTTATTTCATTAATAGAAATCATGTATTACTGTATATCTGTGTTTATGGTTCCTTATTTGATATATTTATGTTATATTATTGAATAAATGTGATATCTTTATGCATTTCTATATTATATCTCCGATCTCATTTCGTGCTGAAAATAATCTGGATCAATGGTATCGGAGCAGGTTGTTCTTGGTCGGTTTTTTCATTGCATGTACCCGACGAGGTATGAGTATAGCAAGTCGGGTCTCGAGATTGCCTCTCTTGAGGACAATCTCTCCAACACATCCAAGAAACCCTCAATGGTGGAAGAAAAGAAGAATGACGTAGCAGACGATCCTATCAGTCTGTTGCTTGAGCAAGCTCTCACGCGACAGAGGGACGAAATGATGGAGAATTTTTCCCACATCCTTCAACGCCTGTCGATAGCAACAGGTGCATCTTCATCAAGCAACCACTTTGGAAGCACCTCACCTTTCAAGGTACAAGTTAATTTTGATATTCTTGCATTTGAAGGACAGATAGATGCAGAAGCCCTAGACAAATGGTTAAATCTGCTAGAAGGTTATTTCTATGTTCACAAATTTTCCGACGAAGAAAAGATCACCTTCGCACTCCTTAAAGCTCTCCCCCGTGTCAAACATTGCTGGGAAACTTATTGGGAGCAGAGTTCCATAGAGGAGTCTGAAATATATGGGGTCGATCCCACTTGGGAATTTTTTGTGGATTCGGTAAAGGAACAATATTACCCTATTGACAACTATGAGGACTAGTACATGAGATGGACCACACTGCGGCAAGAGAGGGGCCAAGAAGTTCTGGATTTCACTAATACCTTCCATACCTTGCACACCAAGCTAGGTATCAAAGACTTTGAATGAAATTTGGTTCTAAAATACCGTGGGGCTCTACACAAATACATCCAAATTGAAATGGATTTTCTGGACATCTCATCACTCGGTGCTGCCTATCGATATGTTGTTAAAATCAAGCAGAAATTTAAGCACTAGAACAAACAGAATTTTGGTTCTGCAAATCCACAACAACCAAAGTATGACAAATACGTCCCTAACAAATAGTCTCTCGAAAACCATTCCAAGCCACATGAAAAGAAGGGTCACGAGAAGACAAAGAAGGACACCGAAAAATGGTGTGATTTCCACAAAATCCCCTAGCACAACATCGATGAATGTCACTCAAAACAATCATTGGTGGTCGAGATCAAAGACAAGGAGCCGAACCCTAATTCAGAATCTGATTCTGAAAATATTGGTAAAGAACCAACAGATCCTGAAGAGGGGGAGCACCTTTTTCATTCACAGATCTGGGTGAAGGTGACCCCGCTGCATTTTATTGTTGATAGCGGAACCCAGAAGAACCTCATCTCAGTAGAGGTTGTCAAACAGTTGGGATCGTCGACAACAGCACACCCGCAACCATACAACATCAAGTGGCTTCGCCAAGGATGAGATCTTTGTGTCATCCAGCAATGTCGATTGTCATATGGCATCCAACCCTTCAAGGATGAGGTATTATGTGATGTTTCCCCACTAGATGTTTGTGATGTTCTCTTGGGCCAACCATATATGTGGAAGCGCNGACGATCCTATCAGTCTGTTGCTTGAGCAAGCTCTCACGCGACAGAGGGACGAAATGATGGAGAATTTTTCCCACATCCTTCAACGCCTGTCGATAGCAACAGGTGCATCTTCATAAAGCAACCACTTTGGAAGCACCTCACCTTTCAAGGTACAAGTTAATTTTTATATTCTTGCATTTGAAGGACAGATAGATGCAGAAGCCCTAGACAAATGGTTAAATCTGTTAGAAGGTTATTTTTATGTTCACAAATTTTTTGACGAAGAAAAGATCACCTTCGCACTCCTTAAAGCTCTCCCCCATGTCAAACATTGTTGGGAAACTTATTGGGAGCAAAGTTCCACAGAGGAGTCTGAAATATATGGGGTCGATCCCACTTGGGAATTTTTTGTGGATACGGTAAAGGAACAATATTACCCTATTGGAAACTATGAGGACTAGTACATGAGATGGACCACACTGCGGCAATAGAGGGGCCAAGAAGTTCCGGAGTTCACCAATACCTTCCATACCTTGCACACCAAGCTAGGTATCAAAGACTTTGAACGAAATTTAGTTCTAAAATACCGTGGGGATCTACACAAATACATCCAAATTGAAATGGATTTTCTGGACATCTCATCACTCGGTGCTGCCTATCGATATGTTGTTAAAATCAAGCAGAAATTTAAGCACTAGAACATACAGAATTTTGGTTCTGCAAATCCGCAACAACCAAAGTATGACAAATACGTCCCTAACAAATAGTCTCTCGAAAACCAGTCCAAGCCACATGAAAAGAAGGGTCACGAGAAGACAAAGAAGGACACCGAAAAATGGTGTGATTTCCACAAAAGCCCCTAGCACAACACCGATGAATGTCACTCAAAATAGTCATTGGTGGTCGAGATCAAAGACAAGGAGCCGAACCTTGATTCTGAATATGATTCTGAAAATATTGGTAAAGAACCAACAGATCCTGAAGAGGGGGAGCACCCTTTTCATTCACAGATCTGGGTGAAGGTGACCCCGCTGCATTTTATTGTTGATAGAGGAACCCATAAGAACCTCATCTCAGTAGAGGTTGTCAAACAGTTGGGATTGTCGACAACAGCACACCCGCAACCATACAACATCAAGTGGCTTCGCCAAGGATGAGATCTTCGTGTCATCCAGCAATGTCGATTTCCATATGGCATCCAACCCTTCAAGGATGGGGTATTATGTGATGTTTCCCCACTAGATGTTTGTGATGTTCTCTTGGGCCAACCATATATGTGGAAGCGCCACGTTGTTTATGAGTCTCGACCCCGCAGTGTCATTGTTTCTCTAGGGTGTCATCTCTACAGAATACCATAGGTAGTTCCGACTATTGTTCCACCAAAAAAGTGTCACGGGGTAGTATCTCATACAGCAAAATTTAGCTTCTTCACAATCTGTTCAAAAGGGGAACAAAAGGACACGAGAACCACTACAGCTTTGCCCCAAGAACATTCTATCCAACAGAAGCAGGTCGACAAGGTTGCAGCAAATCGCAAAAATTCATTTTTCACACCGTCCTCTCATGTAGCCCGACTTGTTGAACAGCCTCAACCTCAATAGGTTCGTGACATATTTCCACAAATTAAGCAGTGCGACGTCTCCAGCTAGGCAAGCAGTTCAGCAAGATGCAGATTCAACAAATGCTTTTCCCTCTCCCCTGGGAACTCAATGCAATGGAGACCATTGCTTCCTAAGGAGGGAGGATTGATCCAGGTGGATATCGGTGGCCACCCACGTTTTCTGACTAGCTCAAAACAGTTTTCTGGCAAATTTGACAATTTACTATTTTTAGCATTTTTTAACTTTTGTGGCCATTTTGAGGGACCAAATGAAGGTTTTTAGAGATAGAGTTTCTCAATGATAGTTGAAGGCATGATTTAGCCCCCAAAATGAATTTCCTCGACAACACCTTTCCAACGAGCTATCATGCGCCTAAAACGGAGATCGTATGCAAAAGTTACGACCCCGTGAAGTTGATGTAATAACTTAACCAAACGGGGCCCACATGACTTTTGGCGCTTCATCTCCTAGGGTTAGGTTTTTGGATGTCTAGGACTTTTGGCATTCCTGTTTATTGTAAAATGGCCTTCAGAGCCTCATTGTAATTATCTTCTGGTGAATGTGAGTCTTTCACTTTGTATTTTACAGTCTCTGTACATTTATTTCATTAATAGAAATCGTGTATTAATGTATATCTGTGTTTATGGTTGCATCTCTGATATATTTTTGTTATATTATTGAATATTTGTGATATCTATGTGCATTTATTTATTATATCTTCGATCTCATTTAGTGCGGAAAATAATCTGGATCAGTTGTATCAGAGCAGGTTGTTCTTGGTCGGTTTTTTTTCAGTGCATGTCCCCGACGAGGTCTGAGTATAGCAAGTTGGGTCTCAAGCTTGTCTCTCTTGAGGACAATCGTTATCGCACACCCAAGAAACCCTCAATAATGGAAGAAAACAAAAACGACAAAGTAGACGATCCTATCAGTCTGTTGCTTGAGCAAACTCTCACATGACAGAGGGATGAAATGATGGAGAATTTTTCCCACATCCTTCAACGCCTGTCGATAACAACAGGCGCATCTTCATCAAGCAGCCACTTTGGAGGCACCTCGCCTTTCAAGGTACAAGTTAATTTTGATATTCTTGTATTTGAAGGACAGATACATGCAGAAGCCCTACACAAATGATTAAATATGCTAGAAGGTTATTTCTCTGTTCACAAATTTTNTATGTTGTTAAAATCGAGCAGAAATTTAAGCACCAGAACAAACAGGATTTTGGTTCTACAAATCTGCAACAACCAAAGTATGACAAAGACTTCCCTAACAAACAGTCTCCCAAAAACCAGTCCAAGCCACATGAAAAGAAGTGTCACGGGAAGACAAAGAAGGACACCGGAAAATGGTGCGATTTCCACAAAATCCCCTGGCACAACACCGATGCATATCGCTCAAAACAGTCATTGGTGGTTGAGATCAAAGACAAGGAGATGAACCCTGATTCAGAATCTGATTCTAAAAATACTGGTAAATGACATATCATTGATGCAAACCCCACTGCTATTGTCGCGACCGCAGCAATTCAACCAGAAGAACCAACCGATCCTGAAGAGGGGGAGCGTCTTTTTCATTCACAGATGTGGGTGAAGGGGACCCCGCTGCATTTTATTGTTGATAGCGGAAGCCAGAAGAACCCCATCTCAGCAGAGGTCATCAAACAGTTGGGATTGTCGACAACACCACACCCATAGCCATACAACATCGAGTGGCTTCACCAAGGACGATATCTTAGTGTCATCCATCAATGTCGATTTTCATATGGCATCCAATCGTTAAAGGATGAGGTATTATGTGATGTTGCCCCACTAGATATCTGTGATGTTCTCTTAGGCCAAACATATATGTGGAAGCGCCACGTTGTTTATGAGTCTCGAGCCCGCAATGTCATTGTTTCTCTGGGGGGTCAAATCTACAGAATACCAGAGGTAGTTCCGACTACTGTTCCACCAAAAAAGTGTCTTAAGGTAGTATCTCATACTGCAAAATTCAGCTTCTTCACAATCTTTTCAAAAGGGGAACAGAAGGACATTGCAACCACTACAACTTTGCCCCAAGCACCTGCTATCCAACAAAATCAGCTCGACAAGGTTTCAGCAAAGCACAAAGATTCTTTCTGCACATTGTCCTCTCATGTAACCCGACTTGTTGAACAACCTCATCCTCAACAAGTTCGTGGCATACTTCCATTAACTGAGCAGCGCGATGTCTCCAGCAAGGCAAGCAACTCACCAAGATGCAGATTCAGCAAACGCTTTTACCTCTCCCCCAGGAATTCAATGCAATGGAGACCATTTCTTCCTAAGGGGGGAGGATTGATCCATGTGGATATCGGTGACCACCCACCTTTTCCAACTGGCTCAAAACAGTTTTCTGACAAATTTGGCAATTTACTATTTTTAGCAGTTTTTAACTTTTGGGGCCATTGTGAGGACCCAAATGAAGGTTTTTCCAAATCGAGGTTTTGAATGATAGCTAAAGGCATGATTGAGCCCCCAAAATGAATCTCCTCGATGACACTTTTACAATGAGTTATCATACACCTAAAATGGAGATCATATGCAAAAGTTACGACCCCGGGAAGTTGATGTACTAACTTACCCAAACGGGGCCCACGTGACTTTTGGCGCTTCATCTCCTAGGGTTAGGTTTTTGGATGTCTAGGACTTGTTGCATTCCTGTTTATTGTAAAATGGCCTTCAAAGCCTCATTGTAATCATCTTCTTGTGAATGCAAGTAGCGGTCACATCTCTTCTCAGAGATAAGCTGCCACCATTCTATTCAGTCTTTCACTCTGTATTTTACAGTCTCTGTACATTTATTTCATTAATAGAAATCATGTATTACCGTATATCTGTGTTTATGGTTGCATCTCTGATATATTTCTGTTATATTATTGAATATCTATGATATCTCTGTGCATTTCTTTATTATATCTTCGATCTCATTTCGTGCCAAAAATAATCTGNTATGTTGTTAAAATCGAGCAGAAATTTAAGCACCAGAACAAACAGGATTTTGGTTCTACAAATCTGCAACAACCAAAGTATGACAAAGACTTCCCTAACAAACAGTCTCCCAAAACCCATTCCAAGCCACATGAAAAGAAGGGTCATGGGAAGACAAAGAAGGACACCAGAAAATGGTGCGATTTCCACAAAATCCCCTGGCACAACACTGATGAATATCGCTCAAAATAGTCATTGGTGGCTGAGATCAAAGACAAGGAGTTGAACCCTGAGTCAGAATATGATTCTAAAAATATTAGTAAAGGACATATCATTGACGCAAACCCCATTGCTATTGTCACGACCGCAACAATTCAACCAGAAGAACCAACAGATCCTGAAGAGGGGGAGCGTCTTTTTCATTCACAGATGTGGGTGAAGGGGACCCCGCTGCATTTTATTGTTGATAGCGGAAGCCAGAAGAACCTCATCTCAGCAGAGGTCATCAGACAGTTGGGATTGTCGACAACACCACACCCGCAGCCATACAACATCGAGTGGCTTCACCAAGGACGATATCTTAGTGTCATCCAGCAATGTCGATTTTCATATGGCATCCAATCATTCAAGGATGAGGTATTATGTGATGTTTCCCCACTAGGTGTCTGTGATGTTCTCTTGGGCCAACCATATATGTGGAAGTGCCACGTTGTTTATGAGTCTCGAGCCCGCAATGTCATTGTTTCTCTGGGGGGTCATCTCTACAGAATACCAGAGGTAGTTCTGACTACTGTTCCACCAAAAAAGTGTCTTAAGGTAGTATCTCATACTGCAAAATTCAGCTTCTTCACAATCTGTTCAAAAGGGGAACAGAAGGACACTGCAACCACTACAGCTTCGCCCCAAGCACCTATTATCCAACACAATTAGCTCGACAAGGTTTCAGCAAAGCACAAAGATTCTTTCTACACATCGTCCTCTCATGTAACCCGACTTGTTGAACAGCCTCAGCCTCAACAGGTTCGTGACATACTTCCACAAACTGAGCAGCGCGACGTCTCCAGCAAGGCAAGCAACTCACCAAGATGCAGATTCATCAAACGCTTTTACCTCTCCCCCATGAATCCAATGCAATGGAGACCATTGCTTCCTAAGGAGGGAGGATTGATCCATGTGGATATCGGTGACCACCCACCTTTTCCAACTGGCTCAAAACAGTTTTCTGACAAATTTGGCAATTTACTATTTTTAGCAGTTTTTAACTTTTGGGGTCATTGTGAGGGCCCAAATGAAGGTTTTTCCAGATAGAGGTTTTGAATGATAGCTAAAGGCATGATTGATCCCCCAAAATGAATCTCCTCGACGATACCTTTACAACGAGCTATCATACACCTAAAATGGAGATCATATCCAAAAGTTACGACCCCGGGAAGTTGATGTACTAACTTACCCAAACGGGGCCCACGTGACTTTTGGCGCTTCATCTCCTAGGGTTAAGTTTTTGGATGTCTAGGACTTTTTGCATTCCTGTTTATTGTAAAATGGCATTCCAAGCCTCATTGTAATCATCTTCTTGTGAATGCAAGCAGCGGTCACATCTCTTCTCAGAGATAAGATGCCACCATTCTATTCAGTCTTTCACTCTGTATTTTACAGTCTCTGTACATTTATTTCATTAATAGAAATCGTGTATTACCGTATATCTGTGTTTATGGTTGCATCTCTGATATATTTCTGTTATATTATTGAATATCTATGATATCTCTGTGCATTTCTTTATTATATCTCCGATCTCATTTCGTGCCAAAAATAATCTGGATCAGTGGTATCAAAGTAGGTTGTTCTTGGTTGTTTTTTTCAGTACATGTCCCCGACGAGGTCTGAGTATAGCAAGTTGGGTCTCAAGCTTGTCTCTCTTGAGGACAAACACTCTCGCACACCCAAGAAACCCTCAATGGTGGAAGAAAAGAAAAACGACAGAGCAGACGATCCTATCAGTCTGTTGCTTGAGCAAGTTCTCTTGCGACAGAGGGACGAAATGATGGAGAATTTTTCCCACATCCTTCAACGCATGTCGATAGCAACAGGCGCATCTTCATCAAGAGGCCACTTTGGAGGCACCTCGCCTTTCAAGGTACAAGTTAATTTTGATATTCCTGTATTTGAAGGACAGATAGATGCAGAAGCCCTAGACAAATGTTTAAGTCTGCTAGAAGGTTATTTCTCTATTCACAAATTTTTCGACGAAGAAAAGATCACCTTCGCACTCCTTAAAGCTCTCCCCCATGTCAAACATTGGTGGGAAACTTATCGCGATCAGAGTTCCACAGAGGAGTCTGAAATATATGGGGTCGATCCCACTTGGGATTTTTTTGTGGATGTGGTAAAGGAACAATATTACCCTATTGGCAACTATGAGGACTAGTACATGAGATGGACCACACCGCGGCAAGAGAGGGGCCAAGAAGTTCTGGATTTCACCAATACCTTCCATACCTTGCTCACCAAGCTAGGTATCAAAGACTCTTAACGACATTTGATTCTAAAATACCATGGGGTTCTACACAGATACATCCAAACTGAAATGGATTTTCTCGACATTTCATCACTCAGTGTTGCCTATCGATATGTTGTTAAAATCGAGCAGAAATTTAAGCACCAGAACAAACGGGATTTTGGTTCTGCAAATCCACAACAACCAAATTATGACAAAGACTTCCCTAACAAGCAGTCTCCCGAAACCAGTCCAAGCCACATGAAAAGAAGGGTCACGGGAAGACAAAGAAGGACACCAGAAAATGATGTGATTTCCACAAAAGCCCCTGGCACAACACCGATGAATGTCACTCAAAACAGTCATTGGTGGTCGAGATCAAAGACAAGGAGCCGAACCTTGATTCAGAATCTGATACTGAAAATACTGGTAAAGGACGGATCATTGATGCAGACCCCACTGCTATTGTCACGACCGCAACAATTCAACCAAAAGAACCAACAGATCTTGAAGAGGGGGAGCACCTTTTTCATTCACAGATGTGGGTGAAGGGGACTCCGCTGCATTTAAATGTTGATAGCGAAAGCTAGAAGAACCTCATCTCAACAGAGGTCATCAAACAGTTGGGATTGTCAACAACACCACACCCGCAGCCATACAACATCGGGTGGGCTTCGCCAAGGACGAGATCTTCGTGTCAGCCAGCAATGTCGATTGTCATATGGCATCCAACCCTTCAAGGATGAGGTATTATGTGATGTTTCCCCACTAGATGTATGTGATGTTCTCTTGAGCCAACCATATATGTGGAAGTGCCACGTTGTTTATGAGTCTCGACCCCGCAATGTCATTGTTTCTCTAGGGGGTCATCTCTGCAGAATACCAGAGGTATTTCTGACTACTGTTCCACCAAAAAAGTGTCGCAAGGTAGTATCTCATACTGCAAAATTCATCTTCTTCACAATCTGTTCAAAAGGGAAACAGAAGGACACTGCAACCACTACAGCTTCGCCCCAAGCACCTTCTATCTAACAGAAGCAGGTCGACAAGGTTGCAGTAAAGCGCAAAGATTCCTTCTGCACATTGTCCTCCCATGTAGCCCAACTTGTTGAACATCCTCAGCCTCAACAAGTTCATGTCATACTTCCACAAACTGAGCAGCGTGACGTCTCCAGCAAGGCAAGCAGCTCACTAAGATGCAGATTCAGCAAACGCTTTTCCCTCTTCCCCGGGAACTCAACGCAATGGAGACCATTGCTTCCTAAGCAGGGAGGATTGATCCAGGTAGATATCGATGGCCACCCACCTTTTTCGACTGGCTCAAAACAGTTTTCTGGCAAATTTGGCAATTTACTATTTTTAGCAGTTTTTAACTTTCGGGGCCATTTTGAGGGCCCAAATGAAGGTTTTTCGAGATAGAGGTTCTCAAAAATTACCAAAAACATGATTGAACCCCCAAAATGAATCTCATCGACGATACCTTTCCAACGAGCTATCATATGCCTAAAACGAAGATCGTATGCAAAAGTTACGACCCCGGGAAGTTGATGTACTAACTTACCCAAACAGGGCCCACATGACTTTTGGCACTTCATCTCCTATGGTTAGGTTTTTGGATGTCTAGGAATTTTGGCATTTCTATTTATTGTAAAATGGCCTTCAGAGCCTCATTGTAATCATCTTCTTGCGAATGCGAGTAGCCGTCACATCTCTTCTCAGAGATAAGTTGTCACCATTCTATCGATTCTTTCACTCTGTATTTTACAGTCTCTGTACATTTATTTCATTAATAGAAATCATGTATTACTGTATATCTGTGTTTATGGTTGCATCTCTGATATATTTCTGTTATATTATATAATATATGTGATATCTCAGTGCATTTCTTTATTATATCTCCGATCTAATTTTGTGCCGAAAATAATCTGGATCAATTAATTAATTGTCGAAAAATATTAATTGTCGAAAAAGATTAATTGTTGAAAGTTCAGTTGTTGGAAGATTGGTTTTCATTGATGTAAACCCTTGACCAAAGTTGCATGTTGAAGTAAAGTAATTGTAAATAGAATATAACTAGTTACATGTCAGTTGCATGTCAAAGTAATTGTAAACAGAAGATAACAAGTTACATGTCAATTGGATGCCATAATGTGTTGCATGGTAGTTGCATGTCATTATGATATTTCTCTTTAAAACACAAAGAAGAGTCAATTGTAAATCAGTTTTGAGTATCACTTATGAGAATATAGGTTTGATATATGAGGTAGTGATTCGAAGACATAGAAGTCCAGTGAATTACTAAATTTGCAGGAGTCGAGAGTACGAAGAAGAGGTTTCATATAGGGATTCCTTGAGTATTTTGGGTTTCGGGAGGAAAAGCGTAAACATTTGTGGGTTGCAATGAGGAAAAGTGTGGATACCCGCGAGAAAAAAGTCCATAAAGTCATGGACCTGTGACGAAAATTTGTGAAGATCAGGGATCTAAAACTCAAGTCAACTACATTATTGAACGTATGTATGCCTATGTGTGTTAGGGTGAGTATTCTGAAGAAATGAAGAACAGGTATGTCTCAGTGATTCATAAGCATTTGATTTGTAGAATTATCTTGTGGATATTGGTATGAGGTGTGTGTGGTTGTAGTCTTGATGAGGTATTGATATCAATAGTAGCAGTAGAAATATCAGAGACAGTAGCAACAATAGGTTATCAGTGACATAAATAGTGACAGATTGGTCTACATCTATATTTCAGGGCAGTTGGATAGGGCAAGGAAAGGGGGTTGTAGCCTCCTTCTGGTTGGAGCGGGATAAATTAGGGAGTTGGAGTTTTCTTTCAGGTTACAACCATTAAATATGGGGTTGGAGCCTCCTTCCAGTTGCAACTGGAGACATAGGAAGTTGGTGCATCCAATGAATGTACTCTTTGATCAATAAGAAAAGAATTTTGTGGTTTTTTTCCCGCATTGGGTTTCCATGTAAAATTTTGGTGTACTGTGTTTATGTGATGTTTATGGTGTTGATGATATTTTGAATGCTCATAATATTCATTGCAGGTTTTATATTGTGAATAAAATTACTAATTGTGCTCATACGGATTCACCCCCCCCCCCCCTCTCATTATTCCAACACGATGGATGGTGCAGTGGAGTGTGCCAAGACGAAGTCGGTGCAACATAATGGATTGTGACAAATTGTGTGGAAGATTGCACAAAATAAAATCTACAGGGTTCCTTAAGCCAGTCCAACAAATGGTGCAGTTGAGTGTGACGAGATTAAGCTTGTATGAAAAGAGACGAAGTGGAATGCGGCGGGATGAATGGAAACTTGATAGTCAAGTGAGAGAGTCACCAAGAAGCACTAACAGTCTCGTGGAGAAACTTGGTGAGCAAACTACAGGCCAAGTGAGACAAGATGAAGACTTGTGACTTGAACCTTGGGCTCCTATTATATCTATGTAGTAGGTTCTCTACAGACCATAATGTGAGTTGTTGTGTCATTCTTGAGGAGATGCTCTGATAAGACTAGGTTCTGTTGTTGGAGATGAGTTGGAGTTCATTCGTAGGAAGATTTGGTCTGTTTGATTTAGTCAAAGAATGTCCAGTTGTAACTGGACCTTGATCTGGTTAAGATTTGTCCACAATATAATTGTCATGCATCCACATACTTTATTTAGACAGAAGTGTAACCAATGAGACTTTGATCTGATCAAGATTTGTCCATAATATAATCGTCATGCATCCAGATACTTTATTTAGATAAAAATGTAACCAACTAGACTTTGATTTGGTCAAGATATGTCCACGATATAACTGTTATGCGTCCACATATAGGAGGGGGAACTCAAGCAAAAAAAAATTATAAATAGGGATGCGCTCTATTCAAGTTTGTGTGTGGATAAGAAGAGAAGAAAAAGGTCTTGTAACTGTTCAATGAAACTAAATTGGAGACATATCATATTGTTGTTGAATTGAAGAGAAAGGTCTAGTTTTGTAAGAATTTTTAAAAAATTGAATACATGGTGGCAGGGTGGTCCTAGGGTGAGTTAAATCTCACTGAGGATTGGTGTCCTCGTCACTCGTAATAGGTCAATGCTTGAGAGGATTTTTGTCCTCATTTTCTGCGATGACTTGGTGCCTAAGAGGATTGGTGTCCTCATTATCTGTGATAGGTGGGTGCATGTCAATATGAATAATTATAAATTGCAAGTTGGTGCTTGCAGAAGAACATAAATAAATATGTTATGTGGTTTTCTCCTGCATTGGATTTCCATGTAAAAATCTTGTGTAATGTGTTTTTTGTGTTGTGGTCTGATTTCTNGTGTTGCTGTCTGCAAAGGTTGTGAAGCTTCCGGATGTTCCGGAGACAAACCTTGCATCCTACGTGAACGTCGTGAGGGAGCAATTGTAAACAAGTAACAAGATCCTCAAAAAATTCTATGGTCAACTACGAGAAACAAACAGCATACACTAGTAAACAAAATCTAGAAGCAATCACCAAGCAAACAATACCTTCTAATATCGAAGCCACAAGTTGGTGATGAAATCCAACATCGCAACAACGAGACGAGAAGGGGCCGGGCTAATGTGGAAAAGTTACACTGACAACCTGCTTAATAGACTTACACCCTGGTGCAGGCTCCCACACATAATCATGGGTATACCCTCCAAGGAGCCCGAGTGAGTCTATCCAACGTCGATTCCAGGTACCGTGAAGACTTCCCCTTCACAATCACCTTGGGTAAGAACCTAAAGAGATAAGCCACTAAGGTCATCAGTCTGATCCACACGCAAAGGTAGGGTATCTAGCCCGAAATCAACTCAAAGGCTTCCACTCATAATTGTGGGTATACCTCAGAGTGACCCCCATAATACGTGCAATCTCTACA
>JZKD02S2301132.1:17524-33759 GCA_000966675.3 Picea glauca | reverse complement strand
CAGCACAATGCTGCCTAGAAGACGTGATGATCCACCTGTAGCCAACGGAGCTATGGAAAGGGAGATGATGGAACTGTGTGTGCGGTTGGGTGCCATGGAAACAACACAAAGGAGATGGCTTGATGCTTGAGACATCAGCGAGGTAGAAAATGAAGAAATAGAAGTCGAAGAAGATGTAGCTGACGATGTTGCGGAAGAACGTTTTCTAAGAGCAGTTGTCAAATTCGATGCCATAGAAAAGATTGGCACCCCTATGTATGAATGAAATTTAGACATCGAAGAATTGCTTGAATGGATACGATCAATGGACAAGTATTTCGACTACGAATATGTCGAAGAGGATAAAAAGGTAAGACATGTTGTCACTAGGTTGAAAGGACATCCAGCACTGTGGTGGGATGGACTGCAGGACGATAGGAGAAGCAAAGGAAATAAAAATATCAAGAGTTGGGATCGAATGGTAGCCAAGTTGAAGGCAAAATGCATGCCCAAATATTACCACATAATTATGTTCAGGAGGATGCAGAACCTAAGACAGAGAGGGTTGACTTTGAAGGAGTACATAGAGGAGTTCTACAAATTGAACATTAGAGTTGGACAAAGAGAGAGAGAGATGAAGAGAAAGTTTCCAGATATATTAATGGCCTGAGGTATGACATTTAGGATGAAATCTGTATGGTGATAGTCAAGACTATAGAGGACGGGTATCAAATGGCATTGAAAGAAGAAGAGAAGTTGGCTAGGAAGTAGAGTCAACAGAACAGAGGTCGAAGCTTGAACAAAGGAAAAGGAGTTTCCTGGGAGAAAACACAGAAGCCTAGAGATGAGCCGGAGAAACCACATAGTCACTCTGAGAGAGGATGAAGTTCCCAAGCAATACAGAGTGGTGGTAGAATTTGTTTTCCCAGAGGAAGAGGAAGAGGCGGAGGAGGAGAAGTGAGATGTTACGCATGTGCAAAAACAAGACATATGTCTTGGGATTGTCCTGAGAGAAAGAAAGGATGTGAAGCTCACATATCAGAAGCGCATAAGTGAGATGTTGGGGCAAAAGGTGCAGAGGATGGAAGATCCTTGATGATGAAGAAGTTTTTTTTGAATCAAGAGCCAGAAATTGAAAAACCAGTGCAAAGGAACAATTTGTTCAGGACAACTTGAAAAATGAAGGACAGAGTTTGCAAGGTGATAATTAACAGTGGGAGAACTGGCAACTTAGTATCCACAGAGATGGTGGAGAAGTTATAGCTAGAGACAAATGCACATCCAACACTGTATAAAGTCTCATGGTTGTAGAAAGGTCATCAGGTAACATTCACTCAACAATGCCTAGTTAATTTCAAGATAGGAGGATATAGGGATGAGATTATATGTGATGTGATTCCTATGGATGTCTGTCATGTTTTGTTGGGAAGACCCTGACAATATGACAAAAATGTTATTCATGATGGGAGGAGAAATACATACACATTAGAGAAGAATGGTAGGAAACACATGTTGTTTCCAATTGAGGAAAAGAAGGTGAAATATGAAGCCAGCACAAGCATACTTCTCATGAGTGGGAAGGAACTCCTGAATGAGGTAAAGAAGGAACAGGAGATGCAGTTTGTTGTATTGAGGAAACTGAGAGTTATCCTTACCATTACTTCACTGGAATATTTGTCTGAGGAAGTTCAGGAACTACTAGAGAACTTTGTTGATATTGTAGTGGATGAGTGGCCAAACTCATTGCCACCTATTAGAAGCATCATCCATCACATTGACTTGATACCAAGAGCAAGCCTACTGAATAAAGCAACGTACAGATTGACTCCTCAAGAGAGTGAGGAAGTGAAAAGACAAGTTCAAGATCTGTTAGACAAAGAATTGGTCAAAGAAAGCTTGAGTCCATGTGCAGTACCAACTATATTAAGTCCAAAGAAGGATGGAGGACGGAGACTGTGTACGGACTCGAGGGCCATAAACAATATCACCATCAGATACAGATTTCCATTGCCAAGGATGGATGCCCTGATGGATTGCTTGAGTGGATCCAACTATTTTTCGAAAATAGATTTGAGAAGTGGGTATCACCAAATCATAATGAGATAAGGTGATGAGTGGAAAACAGCATTCAAGACGAATGAGAGGTTGTATGAATGGCTTGTTATTCCATTTGGCTTAACGACCACCCCAAGAACTTTTATGAGACTGATGAATGAGGTGTTAAATGATTTCATTGGTAAGTTCATGATTTTATATTTGGATGATATACTAGTGTTTAGCAAGACTAAGGAGGAACACTTGAGACATTTAACATTGGTGATAGGAGGCTGCAGCAAGAGAAGTTGTTGATTAATCTGAAAAATTCCTCTTTCATGAAGACAGAGCTCATACATTTGGGTTTTGTTATTTATTCAAATGATTTGAAGATGGATCTCGAAAAGGTGAGAGCAATCAAAGAATGGCCATCACCGAAGAATATTTTTGACGTAAGAAGCTTCCATGGGTTAGCAAGTTTTTACCGGAAGTTCATTAGGAATTTTAGTGGGATTAGTGCTCAAATGATGGATACAGTAAAGAAAAGACACAAGTCTTTCAAATGGACAGAGAAGGCTGAGAGGAGCTTCAACATATTGAAGGAGAATATAATTGAACAACCGATTCTGGTTTTTCCAGATTTCGAAAAGACATTTCAGGTGAGATGTGATGCGAGTGGAGTTGCAATTAGAGAAATATTAAGTCAAGACAATAGACCTGTTGCATACTTCAGTGAGAAGTTGAATGAATCCAATAATAAGTACTCCACATACGACAAGGAGTTTTATGCCATAATTCAAGCATTGACGAAATGGAGGCACTATCTCGTACGAACAGAGTTTCTTTTGTATAGCGATAATCATGCTTTGCAATTCATAACCAGACAGGAGAAGTTAAACCAGAAACATTCCAAGTGGATAGAGTTTATGAAAAATTTCACTTTTGTCATTAAACATATTTCTGGAAATGCTAACAAGGTTGTTGATGCATTGAGCAAGAGGATTTTGATTCTGCAAGAATTTCAAGTCAAGACCTTGGGGTTTGACCACCTTAAGGAAATGTACCATGGTGATCTAGACTTTGGAGAAGCATACAAAGAATGTGTGAATCCTGTACTCAGAGACAGAAGCCAATGGGCCGAATATCTGATTCGGGATGGGTTGTTGTTCAAAGGATTCCAGTTGTGCATACCAAGATGCTCTATGAGGGAGAATTTGTTGAAGTAAAAGCATAGCGGAGGTCTAGCCAGACACTTCGGCCATGACAAAACATTTTCTCAATTGAACGGTTCATATTATTGGCCAGGTATGAGAGCAGAGGTGAAGAAATTTGTGAACAATTGCAAGATTTTCCAGAATGCCAAGGGGAAGAAATAGAATATTGGGTTGTATCAACCATTTCCTATTCTAGAAAGGCCTTGGGATGAAATAAGCATGGATTTTGTGTTGGGATTTCCAAGGACACAAAGAGGAAGTGATTCCATATTTGTGGTGGTAGACATATTTTCAAATATGGCACACTTTATCTTGTGTCAAAAGACTAGTGATGCAACGCATGTTGCAAATTTGTTTTTCAAAGAGATTGTGAGACTCCATGGATTGCCCAAGAGTATAGTTTTAGAAAGGAATAAAAAATTTGTTGGTCATTTATGGAGGACGTTGTGGAAAAATTTGGGGAAAAATCTATCTTCTAGTTCTTCATATCATCCACAAACAGATGGACAGACCGAAGTAGTGAATAGAATCCTAGAAGATTTGTTGAGGAGTTTGGTCACTAAACACCATAGTCAGTGGGACCAGATTTTAGCACAAGTCGAATTTGCATATAATGAATCAGTGAACAGGAGCACTTAGAAGAGTCCATTTCAAATCATGTATGGAATGAATCCCAAAGGAGTTTCATAGTTAATGGATCTGAAGCAGAACAAGTTTAGAAGCGCGAGAGCCGAAGATTTCATTGTAGAAATGCAGGAACTTCACAATCAGATCAAGGAGCAGTTGAAGAAGAGCAGCAGTGAATAGAAGCGCAGAGCGGATCAACACATGAGGAATCTTGAATTGACGTTGGAGATCAAGTTCTAGCACATCTGAGGAAGGAAATATTCCCAAGGGGAACATACAATAAGCTAAAATTGAAAAAGATAGGGCCATGTAAAATCTTGAGGAGATTTGGTGAAAATGCTTATGAATTCGAGTTGCCAGAAGATGTGGGTATATCACCCATATTCAACATTGCGGATTTGTATCCTTAAAGGAAGGATGGAGCTGAAATATCCAAAGATTAAAGAAAATTCCAGTGGGAGAAACAGATGCATGTAGTAGAGAAATCGCAAATGGAAAAAATCACAGATCAACGCATTGGTAAGAAGACCAGAAGGAAGACATATTTTGAATACTTGGTGAAGTGGAAAGGACGACCAATAGAAGATGCCAGTTGGGTTGGAAAAGAAGAGATCCAGAAGCATGGAAGATTGGTGCAGGATCTCATGGACAGGATTCCATAAATTTTTCAGCCAATGGAGTATGATGTAGGAGCATCGCTAGCAAAGCACAAACATGGAAGACAATTGGGCACACTAGCGCATATTTTGAAACGTTTTGAATTTCAAAAGATCAATGTATTAATGTGATATCTGACAAAATTTTGAGTTATGAATGTCTTTAATTACTGGAGGCTGAGCCATCAGGTAAGATTGATGGGGGAATGTATTTGTTTCATGAATCGGATCGCCGTACAGATTTGGAGCTTGCACTCTTATCTGTCTAAATCAATATTCATTGTAATAAGTGTTAAGTAGTTGATAGCATTCAATTCCATTAAGATAGTGTAGAGTAGTTGGAGGGAAAGGCTCGAGGAGCACCTCTTTGTATAAATATTTGTAATATTTCCTAGTAGTAGTTGTTGATAGTAGTGGTTGATGGTTATCGTTGTTGTGGATAGAGGAGAACCAAGCAGTAGTTGAATCTAGCTTGCATAAGATAAGGAGTAGTGAAGAACAGTGTACGTATGTATACAAGTTTCAGGTTGATGAATATAAAAGAGACATATTGTCCCAAATGTGTATTGATTATGTGCCTATTTGAATGAATGGTAGAGTTTTTGTTATTTTTCAATTCTTTGTTATTTTTTTTCTTGAATCTATGACTGCATTTGATTTGTTGAATGTATGATTCATTGTGAGTATTAGATAAGTTTCAATTGTTTCTCTTTATTGAGCGAGTGCAAGGTGTGCATAGCATCCACAAGGTGTGTGTGACCGAGTCGGTTTAGACTCGAAAGATCAGAAGAGATAGCGAAACTTACGTGTATGCAAGGAGTGCATCAACATCTGCAAGGAGTGTGTGACGAAGTTTTGGACTAGGAATCCCGAGAGAGATAACGTGATTTCATTCAAGGGAGATAGAAGCAGCTGGAGAGCATTCGCAAGGAGTGTGAAGCCACCCATCAGGAAGAGTCAAGTGTGGAGGGAATTTTGTTGCAAGGTGTGCACAGATCAGGACTTCAACTAAGTGTCGAAGGACATGTTCAGAGGAACCCAAGGAAGTTAAGATTAGGAGGAAGGAAGGAAGTCCCTGAAATATTTACTGAAAGTCAATGAATGTGAGATTCGTTCTCGGAGGAAGGTGAACGATTCCAAACCGTTGGATCCGGTAAAGTTGCGAGAAGGATAGTTGTGGAGTGTTTCGGTACTTAGGAGCTCAACAAGTTTGGAAACTTGGTGAAAGCAGAGTCACGAGGTCCAAATTCGTGATTCAATCTTGATTGTTGATCACAGAAGAGCAAGTGGCAACAGATAAAGGAGTTCAGGAATCGAAAGGTCGGAGAGTTGTGGGTGGAAAGCCTAGATTTTTGCAAAGTCGTGAAGTCCAAACCCATAGTGGGGTCGTTGGATATAAGGAGACACGTGGCGAGAATTCGGAACCTCGGAGAAGAGAGTTTTGGGAAAATTTGAAGGAGGGATTTGGGATACCCCTGAAGTCTGAACCGCGAAGAGGTAAACCCACGATCATAGCTATGGTCACCTATGGGAGAAACCTGTGTGTGTGGGTAGAGTGTTTCAGGTGCCCATAGGGACCCAAGGAGTTGCTTCGAGTCAATAATTCAAACAATCCAAGACCGGGAGGTCGAGCAACCCTTTGGAGGGAAGGGGGTTTGCGCCAGATATTCTTTTCACTAAAGTTGAAAGTTCTAAAGGAAGAGGAAAATCAAATTTTGGAAATTTTCAAAATCAGTCTTCTAATCCAGGTAGTGGTAGAGGTCGTGGTCAAGGTAGAGGTCGTAGAAATTTTCATCAACAAATTTTTCAAAGTAATAATCATAATAATAATGCACGGTCAGGAAGAGGCATAAATTCCAGTCAAGTAAGATGTAAAAGATGTTTAAAGATGGGTCATTATGCATCAAATTGTCTTACAAGCAATGATCAATTGTCAAAGTTTAAGCAGACATCAAATTCAAATTCTCAACCATCAGCTCAATATGCAAAGGATCAATATTACCAAGATGATCAATATGAATTTGTTTTTTCAGCAGTTCATCCTGTAGATTCATTTGAAAATGATTGGATATTGGACACAGGGGTTACTCAGCATATGAATTTTTTTTTTTTTTTTTTTGTCCATGACATGTGGGACTAACCTATGGCTAAGAAATAGCGACTCAAGGGCATCTAAGCCGTCAAAATCATTCGGGGATCGCACCCGACCTGAGCCACACCAACCCTTAACATTGTTGTATTTTTTGTCCCCGCAGGTTTCGAACCGGTGACTTTAACATCACGGAGTGCCTTAAAATCTCACTCCGTCACTAACTGTCCTACACCTCGGGGACTACTCAGCATATGACTTATCACAGAGACTATTTTTGGAATTATAAAGATGTTCAACTAAATCCCATTTATTTAGTTGATGATGCAACTCATATACCTCAAGGAAAAGGTTCAGTGAAAGTTTTTATCCCTGGAATTGGTGAAAAATGGGTTTCAAATGTTTGGTATGTACCAACTTTTAAGAAAAAAATTGTTATCCTTAGTCACAATCAGACAAGTTGGACATCAAATCGTCATGAAAGATGGTTTGGTGAATATTAAGTCAGAGAAGGATAACTTGAAAACAATAATGATTGGATATGAAGATGGGAAGTTATTAAGAATGAATGGGAAAGTCATCCAAAGAAAGGAAGAGGTTACAACAATAGTGAATTATGAAATGTCTTCATTCAGATTATGGCATTTTCGATTTGGTCACTTAATCTTTGATAGTCTCTTGAAACTTAAGTCCCAAGATTTGGTAAAGGGTTTTCCAACTTTCAAGAAAGAAAATTCCAAGTGTGAAGCTTGTATTTTTGGAAAGCAAAAGCAAGAAGCTTTTCCAACCAACTCATGGTGAGCAACAAAGTATTTAGAGTTGATTCACAGTGATATATGTGGTCCAATGGAACATTCTTTCGGTGATTGTCGATACTTTATATTTGTTATTGATAACCACACTAGAATGACATGGGTGTACTTTTTAAAGGAAAAGTTTGTATGTTTTCAACACATGGTTGAAAATGAAACTAGAGAAAAGGTTGCTTCTTTGAGAACTGATAATGGAGGTGAATTCACTTCAACTGAATTCAATAATTATTACTGAAACAATGGAATTAAGAGGTAACTAACAAATTCCTATACTCCACAATAGAATGGAGTTACTGAAAGTATGAACAGAACTCTCATGGGAATGGAAAGATCTATGATGCAGTTTAAAGGGTTGAGCAAAAAATATTGGGTTGAAGAAGTCCATACTGCAGTTTATCTCAGAAATTGATCACCCACATCACCTTTAGATGGAAAAACACCTTATGAAGCTTGGTACGATCTTAAACCCAAGGAAAATCATATTAGGGTTTTTTTTGCAACATGTTATGATTTAGTTCCTAAGGAAAAGANCACATCCAACACTGTATAAAGTCTCATGGTTGTAGAAAGGTCATCAGGTAACATTCACTCAACAATGCCTAGTTAATTTCAAGATAGGAGGATATAGGGATGAGATTATATGTGATGTGATTCCTATGGATGTCTGTCATGTTTTGTTGGGAAGACCCTGACAATATGACAAAAATGTTATTCATGATGGGAGGAGAAATACATACACATTAGAGAAGAATGGTAGGAAACACATGTTGTTTCCAATTGAGGAAAAGAAGGTGAAATATGAAGCCAGCACAAGCATACTTCTCATGAGTGGGAAGGAACTCCTGAATGAGGTAAAGAAGGAACAGGAGATGCAGTTTGTTGTATTGAGGAAACTGAGAGTTATCCTTACCATTACTTCACTGGAATATTTGTCTGAGGAAGTTCAGGAACTACTAGAGAACTTTGTTGATATTGTAGTGGATGAGTGGCCAAACTCATTGCCACCTATTAGAAGCATCATCCATCACATTGACTTGATACCAAGAGCAAGCCTACTGAATAAAGCAACGTACAGATTGACTCCTCAAGAGAGTGAGGAAGTGAAAAGACAAGTTCAAGATCTGTTAGACAAAGAATTGGTCAAAGAAAGCTTGAGTCCATGTGCAGTACCAACTATATTAAGTCCAAAGAAGGATGGAGGACGGAGACTGTGTACGGACTCGAGGGCCATAAACAATATCACCATCAGATACAGATTTCCATTGCCAAGGATGGATGCCCTGATGGATTGCTTGAGTGGATCCAACTATTTTTCGAAAATAGATTTGAGAAGTGGGTATCACCAAATCATAATGAGATAAGGTGATGAGTGGAAAACAGCATTCAAGACGAATGAGAGGTTGTATGAATGGCTTGTTATTCCATTTGGCTTAACGACCACCCCAAGAACTTTTATGAGACTGATGAATGAGGTGTTAAATGATTTCATTGGTAAGTTCATGATTTTATATTTGGATGATATACTAGTGTTTAGCAAGACTAAGGAGGAACACTTGAGACATTTAACATTGGTGATAGGAGGCTGCAGCAAGAGAAGTTGTTGATTAATCTGAAAAATTCCTCTTTCATGAAGACAGAGCTCATACATTTGGGTTTTGTTATTTATTCAAATGATTTGAAGATGGATCTCGAAAAGGTGAGAGCAATCAAAGAATGGCCATCACCGAAGAATATTTTTGACGTAAGAAGCTTCCATGGGTTAGCAAGTTTTTACCGGAAGTTCATTAGGAATTTTAGTGGGATTAGTGCTCAAATGATGGATACAGTAAAGAAAAGACACAAGTCTTTCAAATGGACAGAGAAGGCTGAGAGGAGCTTCAACATATTGAAGGAGAATATAATTGAACAACCGATTCTGGTTTTTCCAGATTTCGAAAAGACATTTCAGGTGAGATGTGATGCGAGTGGAGTTGCAATTAGAGAAATATTAAGTCAAGACAATAGACCTGTTGCATACTTCAGTGAGAAGTTGAATGAATCCAATAATAAGTACTCCACATACGACAAGGAGTTTTATGCCATAATTCAAGCATTGACGAAATGGAGGCACTATCTCGTACGAACAGAGTTTCTTTTGTATAGCGATAATCATGCTTTGCAATTCATAACCAGACAGGAGAAGTTAAACCAGAAACATTCCAAGTGGATAGAGTTTATGAAAAATTTCACTTTTGTCATTAAACATATTTCTGGAAATGCTAACAAGGTTGTTGATGCATTGAGCAAGAGGATTTTGATTCTGCAAGAATTTCAAGTCAAGACCTTGGGGTTTGACCACCTTAAGGAAATGTACCATGGTGATCTAGACTTTGGAGAAGCATACAAAGAATGTGTGAATCCTGTACTCAGAGACAGAAGCCAATGGGCCGAATATCTGATTCGGGATGGGTTGTTGTTCAAAGGATTCCAGTTGTGCATACCAAGATGCTCTATGAGGGAGAATTTGTTGAAGTAAAAGCATAGCGGAGGTCTAGCCAGACACTTCGGCCATGACAAAACATTTTCTCAATTGAACGGTTCATATTATTGGCCAGGTATGAGAGCAGAGGTGAAGAAATTTGTGAACAATTGCAAGATTTTCCAGAATGCCAAGGGGAAGAAATAGAATATTGGGTTGTATCAACCATTTCCTATTCTAGAAAGGCCTTGGGATGAAATAAGCATGGATTTTGTGTTGGGATTTCCAAGGACACAAAGAGGAAGTGATTCCATATTTGTGGTGGTAGACATATTTTCAAATATGGCACACTTTATCTTGTGTCAAAAGACTAGTGATGCAACGCATGTTGCAAATTTGTTTTTCAAAGAGATTGTGAGACTCCATGGATTGCCCAAGAGTATAGTTTTAGAAAGGAATAAAAAATTTGTTGGTCATTTATGGAGGACGTTGTGGAAAAATTTGGGGAAAAATCTATCTTCTAGTTCTTCATATCATCCACAAACAGATGGACAGACCGAAGTAGTGAATAGAATCCTAGAAGATTTGTTGAGGAGTTTGGTCACTAAACACCATAGTCAGTGGGACCAGATTTTAGCACAAGTCGAATTTGCATATAATGAATCAGTGAACAGGAGCACTTAGAAGAGTCCATTTCAAATCATGTATGGAATGAATCCCAAAGGAGTTTCATAGTTAATGGATCTGAAGCAGAACAAGTTTAGAAGCGCGAGAGCCGAAGATTTCATTGTAGAAATGCAGGAACTTCACAATCAGATCAAGGAGCAGTTGAAGAAGAGCAGCAGTGAATAGAAGCGCAGAGCGGATCAACACATGAGGAATCTTGAATTGACGTTGGAGATCAAGTTCTAGCACATCTGAGGAAGGAAATATTCCCAAGGGGAACATACAATAAGCTAAAATTGAAAAAGATAGGGCCATGTAAAATCTTGAGGAGATTTGGTGAAAATGCTTATGAATTCGAGTTGCCAGAAGATGTGGGTATATCACCCATATTCAACATTGCGGATTTGTATCCTTAAAGGAAGGATGGAGCTGAAATATCCAAAGATTAAAGAAAATTCCAGTGGGAGAAACAGATGCATGTAGTAGAGAAATCGCAAATGGAAAAAATCACAGATCAACGCATTGGTAAGAAGACCAGAAGGAAGACATATTTTGAATACTTGGTGAAGTGGAAAGGACGACCAATAGAAGATGCCAGTTGGGTTGGAAAAGAAGAGATCCAGAAGCATGGAAGATTGGTGCAGGATCTCATGGACAGGATTCCATAAATTTTTCAGCCAATGGAGTATGATGTAGGAGCATCGCTAGCAAAGCACAAACATGGAAGACAATTGGGCACACTAGCGCATATTTTGAAACGTTTTGAATTTCAAAAGATCAATGTATTAATGTGATATCTGACAAAATTTTGAGTTATGAATGTCTTTAATTACTGGAGGCTGAGCCATCAGGTAAGATTGATGGGGGAATGTATTTGTTTCATGAATCGGATCGCCGTACAGATTTGGAGCTTGCACTCTTATCTGTCTAAATCAATATTCATTGTAATAAGTGTTAAGTAGTTGATAGCATTCAATTCCATTAAGATAGTGTAGAGTAGTTGGAGGGAAAGGCTCGAGGAGCACCTCTTTGTATAAATATTTGTAATATTTCCTAGTAGTAGTTGTTGATAGTAGTGGTTGATGGTTATCGTTGTTGTGGATAGAGGAGAACCAAGCAGTAGTTGAATCTAGCTTGCATAAGATAAGGAGTAGTGAAGAACAGTGTACGTATGTATACAAGTTTCAGGTTGATGAATATAAAAGAGACATATTGTCCCAAATGTGTATTGATTATGTGCCTATTTGAATGAATGGTAGAGTTTTTGTTATTTTTCAATTCTTTGTTATTTTTTTTCTTGAATCTATGACTGCATTTGATTTGTTGAATGTATGATTCATTGTGAGTATTAGATAAGTTTCAATTGTTTCTCTTTATTCAGCAAGTGCAAGGTGTGCATAGCGTCCACAAGGTGTGTGTGACCGAGTCGGTTTAGACTCGAAAGATCAGAAGAGATAGCGAAACGTACGTGTATGCAAGGAGTGCATCAACATCTGCAAGGAGTGCGTGACGAAGTTTTGGACTAGGAAGCCCGAGAGGGATAACGTGATTTCAGTCAAGGGAGATAGAAGCAGCTGGAGAGCAGTCGCAAGGAGTGCGAAGCCACCCATCAGGAAGAGTCAAGTGTGGACGGAAGTTTGTTGCAAGGTGTGCACAGATCAGGACTTCAACTAAGTGTCGAAGGACATGTTTAGAGGAACCCAAGGAAGTTAAGATTAGGAGGAAGAGCGACATAATTCTTCAAGGAAGGAAGTCCCTGAAATATTTACTGAAAGTCAGTGAATGCGAGATTCGTTCTCGGAGGAAGGTGAACGATTCCAGACCGTTGTATCCGGTAAAGTTGCGAGAAGGATAGTTGTGGAGTGTTTTGGTACTTAGGAGCTCAACAAGTTTGGAAACTTGGTGAAAGCAGAGTCACGAGGTCCAAATTCGTGATTCAATCTTGACCGTTGATCACAGAAGAGCACGTGGCGACAGATAAAGGAGTTCAGGAATCGGAAGGTCGGAGAGTTGTGGGTGGAAAGCCTAGAGTTTTGTGAAGTCGTGAAGTCCAAACCCATAGTGGGGTCATTGGATATAAGGAGACACGTGGAGAGAATTCGGAACCTCGGAGAAGAGAGTTTTGGGAAAATTCGAAGGAGGGATTCGGGATACCCCCGAAGTCTGAACCGCGAAGAGGTAAACCCATGATCATAGCTATGGTCACCTATGGGAGAAACCTGTGTGTGTGGGTAGAGTGCTTCAGGTGCCCATAGGGACCCAAGGAGTTTCTTCGAGTCAGTAATTCAAACAATCCAAGACCGGGAGGTCGAGCAACCCTTTGGAGGGAAGGGGGTTTGCGCCAGATATTCTTTTCACTAAAGTTGAAAGTTCTAAAGGAAGAGGAAAATCAAATTTTGGAAATTTTCAAAATCAGTCTTCTAATCGAGGTAGTGGCAGAGGTCGTGGTCAAGGTAGAGGTCGTAGAAATTTTCATCAACAAATTTTTCAAAGTAATAATCATAATAATAATGCACGGTCAGGAAGAGGCATAAATTCCATTCAAGTAAGATGTAAAGATGTTTAAAGATGGGTCATTATGCATCAAATTGTCTTACAAGCAATGATCAATTGTCAAAGTTTAAGCAGACATCAAATTCAAATTCTCAACCATCAGCTCAATATGCAACGGATCAATATTACCAAGATGATCAATATGAATATGTTTTTTCAGCAATTCATCATGTAGATTCATTTGAAAATGATTGGATATTGGACACAGGGGTTACTCAGCATATGACTTTTTTTTTTTTTTAGTTTGTCCATGACATGTGGGACTAACCTATGGCTAAGAAATAGCGACTCAGGGGCATCTAAGCCATCAAAATCATTCGGGGATCGCACTCGACCTGAGCCACACCAACCCTTAACATTGTTGTATTTTTTGTCCCCGCAGGTTTCAAATCGGTGACTTTAACATCACGGAGTGCCTTAACATCTCACTCCGTCACTAACTGTCCTACACCTCAGGGACTACTCAGCATATAACTTATCACAGAGACTATTTTTGGAATTATAAAGATGTTCAACTAAATCCCATTTATTTAGTTGATGATGCAACTCATATACCTCAAGGAAAAGGTTCAATGAAAGTTTTTATCCCTGGAATTGGTGCAAAATGGGTTTCAAATGTTTGGTATGTACCAACTTGTAAAAAAAAATTGTTATCCTTAGTCACAATCAGACAAGTTGGACATCAAATCGTCATGAAAGATGGTTTGGTGAATATCAAGTCAGAGAAGGATAACTTGAAAACAATAATGTTTGGATATGAAGATGGGAAGTTACTAAGAATGAATGGGAAAGTCATCCAAAGAAAGGAAGAGGTTACAACAATAGTGAATTATGAAATGTCTTCATTCAGATTATGGCATTTTCGATTTGGTCACTTAAACTTTGATAGTCTCTTGAAACTTAAATCCCAAGATTTGGTAAAGGGTTTTCCAACTTTCAAGAAAGAAAATTCCAAGTGTGAAGCTTGTATTTTTGGAAAGCAAAAGCAAGAAGCTTTTCCAACCAACTCATGGTGAGCAATAAAGTATTTAGAGTTGATTCACATTGATATATGTGGTCCAATGGAATATTCTTTCGGTGATTGTCGATACTTTATATTTTTTATTGATAACCACACTAGAATGGCATGGGTGTACTTTTTAAAGGAAAAGTTTGTATGTTTTCAACACATGGTTGAAAATGAAACTAGAGAAAAGGTTGCTTCTTTAAAAACTAATAATGGAGGTGAATTCACTTCAACTGAATTCAATAATTATTACTGAAACAATGGAATTAAGAGGTAACTAACAAATTCCTATACTCCACAATAGAATGGAGTTACTGAAAGTATAAACAGAACTCTCATGGGAATGGAAAGATCTATGATGCAGTTTAAAGGGTTGAGCAAAAAATATTGGGTTGAAGAAGTCCATACTGCAGTTTATCTCAGAAATTGATCACCTACATCACCTTTAGATGGAAAAACACCTTATGAAGCTTGGTACGATCTTAAACCCAAGGAAAATCATATTAGGGTTTTTTTTGCAACATGTTATGATTTAGTTCCTAAGGAAAAGAGGACTAAATTAGAAAACCGAAGTTTGAAGTGTACCTTCATTGGATACTCTTATGAAAAGAAAGGGTATAGATTGCTTTCAGATGGAAAATTCATTGTCAGTAGAGATGTATTTTTTTATATAACTGAAAGTAACAGTTTAGATGAGATTAATCATCTCCTTAGTCATTTAGAGAAGAAAAAAATTAAGGGTAAAGGTAAGTTGAACAAGTCAAAGAAAACATTTTGGTTTGAAAAAGACTTTGTTTCTCTAGAAGACATATCTTTATCAAATAGTTCTTCTGATTCATCGGATAATGAAATGACAAAAGACTCTTCTAATATGGAATCTTCAAAAGAATCTTCTCCAACCTCAGATATTTCAAATGAAAGAAGAGCCTCATTTTTTGAAAATCCTCTTTTCAATAATAATGGTGATTCAGATCCTCAATCCCCTCAATATAAGAAGCCAAAGTGGCCCGGATAACTTCTCAAAGATGTTCATTCAGATGAAATGGAGAAAAAAAGAACTAGGGGATCTTCAATAGCAGAAGAAAAATTTTCTCATGCTTCCACTGAACCCACTTATTTTGCTGAAGCAACTAGAAATAAAGAATGGAAGGAAGCAATGATTAATGAATATGATTCAGTACTTGCAAATGGGACTTGGAACTTAGTTGATTGTCCACGTGATGTTAATCCTATCGTTTGTAAATGGGTTTATCGAGTAAATTACAAGACCAATGGTAAAATTGACAAGTAAAAAGAAAGACTTGTTGCTAAAGGTTTTTCTCAATGGGAAGGAATTGATTATGAAGAAACTTTTGCATCCACAACTAAATGGAATACTATCAGAATTGTTATCAATTTGGCTGCACATAATGGTTGGAAATTACATGAAATGGATGTCAAAAGTGCCTTCCTGAATGGTGATCTAAAGGAAGATATGTTCATGACTCAACCAGGAGGTTTTGAAGCTAAAGGACACAAACATAGAGTTTGCAAACTTGTGAAGGATTTATATGGTTTGAAACAAGATCCTCAAGCTTGGTATGCAAAAATGGATGAGTACCTACGAAAGGTGGGTTTTCAACGAAGTGAATCAGATGATACATTGTATTTTCGAATGCAATATAAGAACATGGCGATACTTGTACTCTATTTTGATGACTTAATCATAACATGAAATAATGAAGCACACATCAAACAGGTTAAGGAAGAACTTAAAGAGGGGTTCAAAATGACTGATTTAGGGACACTTCATTATTATCTTGGAGTTGAAGTATCTCAACATTCTAACCAAATATTCCTTAGTCAAACTAAGTATTCCATTGAATTGTTAAAGAAATTTGGCGTGGAAGATTGTAAACCTTCTCTTACCCCCATGGAGCAAAAATTGAAACTTTCTAAATTTGAAGGGGGGGAATTGGTAAACAGTACAAAGTACAAGAAATTGGTTGGAAGTCTCATTTATTTGACAAATACTCGACCATATTTTTCATATTAAATGAGTGTACTTTCAAGGTTTATGCAGGAACCAAGGGAAAGTCACTAGAATTCAGAAAAAAGGGTACTAAGATACATTCAAGGTACAAAAGACTTTGGTATTCTCT
>JZKD02S2301110.1:0-16458 GCA_000966675.3 Picea glauca | reverse complement strand
TACTTAATTCATTTTTATATTCAAAAATAAATTTTAAACATCAATTTAATATAATAATATTATGTCGCTTAAAAAACCATATCTGAAAACAGCCCTAAACTATTAATTTATATTTTACATGTGCCCTAAATGTCATATATTTTCTTTGTCATCGACGGCCATGTGACCAGTTCCAAGACTCAGTATCCGCCTACCACAATAAAATATTCAACCGTTTATATTTTGCATGTGTCTTATGGTGCTATAGGGTTTAGTTAACAGTGAGACATACTCGAGAATGACTCGGGTCAATGAGCATATTTATTGGGTTGTAATTTCATATCAATTATATTTGAGCATTTTTTAAATTTATTTAAATTTATTGCATTCCCTAATTTTAAATTTATTGGGTTGTAATTTCATATCAATTATTTTTGCGCATTTTCTAAATTTGTTGTCGTTTGCCACATCGAGCAAGCCCTTTCCCATTCCAATGGGTTTCAACATGTGGTGGGCGGCCACGGATATGTAATATTCTTTGTAGGTATGGGTGGATATGTAACTTGTAGCAACTTGCTCCTCACTATCCATTTGATTACGGAGGAGGTGATTAGCACTAGCCAACTATGGAGCAGGGAATTAGCACCAAGCACATCCGACAACAAAGGCAGAGGTGGATTTGTTGTTGTGAGAATCGAGCAACTACAAAGAGTGAGGCGAATAACTACAGGTACACCCAACTTTGAAGGCAGAGGCAGATATAGTATGCATTACTACTCAATTTAATTACATATATTTGCAGTTTGTCAGTATAAGTATGAGGTAGCATAATTGGTCATCTGTTGATATGGATTTATGAGCGGAACAAAATGAATAAAAGATCGAATACCATAACACAGAGATACGAAGAACAACAACATATATCCAGTGAACAATAACATCTATTGAATAAAGAAAATAGGCTAAAACTGTAAAACAACAGAACGTAAACAACTTGCTCGAATGGTGGTAGTTATCTCTGACAAGAGATGTGGCTGCAACGGACATCCGTTTGAGCAGGATGATTACAATGAGGCTTCATAGGCCTTTTTAACATTACTCGTGAACGTTAAAACCCTAGACATCCAAAACCTAACCCTATGAGATGAAACACCAAAAGTTATGTGGGCCCCGATGGGTAAGTTGGTACCTCAACTTCTCGGGGTCGTAACTTTTGCATACAACCTCCATTTTAGGCTTGTGATAGCCCTTTGGAAATGTCTTTTCGAGAACTACACATTATGCCATCAAACTCTGACTCTCTACAGTTTGATTGTGGCAAGCCAAAAAAACATTGTTTAGGGCCCCAAAACAACCTTGGAAGTACAAAAATATGTATTGATACGAAAACTTCCAAAATGAACTAGTTGGAATAGGTGGGCGACCACCAATATCCACTCGAATGCTGTGTAGGGCTTCAGGGCAGTCCTGGAAGTGTAGAACCCACAATTACAAAGAAATGTCATCATTACAGAGAAACATGATGGACTAAAAACTGTCAAGATGAGCTAGTTGGAATAGGTGGGTGGCCACCAATATCCACTTGGATCAATCCTCCCCCCTTAGTAAGAAATGGTCTCCATTGCGTTAAGTCCCCCCATCAAGTGAGGAAACTTCCGCTGAATTTGGCCTCGGGTGAGCCACTTGCCTTGGTGAAGGAGTTGTCCTGTCCTGACAACTCGATAAAGATGGATGCTCTGTTGGCGAGTGCCCTTGACCTGTGTGTCCACTATCTGATCAGTGGATGCCTGTTCCATGCAGTCATGGTTGAGATTTGTTGGTGTCAACTGTTCTGCGATCTCCGAGGTGTCCAATAATGGTGGAAAATATGGCCGAAGGAGGTCCACATTGAACACTGGGTGCAAGCCAAGGAAGGGTGGAGTGTTGAGCTCAAAAGAACTGCTACCCACAACCTTGGTGATAGTGTAAGGCCCATAACGAAGAGGACGAAGCTTTTGATGGGGCCCTGTAAGGAACTCTTTCTGCAAATGTAACCAGACCTTGTCTCCCACCTGAAACTGGTGTGGTATCCGGTGTTGATCATGGTGCTGCTTGAACTTAGCATTAGCTTTCTGCAAAATCTCATGGACCTTTTGGTGGATGTGATGAATCCGCTCAATGAATCTGGTGGCTTTGTCGGCCTGAGACTGAACATGGGAAGATTCTGCCTGTGTGGTCTCAAGAGGTAGTGCAACATCAATGAGACCCAAGGGTTGGAAACCTAGCCCCACCTTAAACAGGCTATGGCCGGTGGAGCTATGGATAGCCCTGTTGTAGATGTGTTGAACATAGAGAAGACTCGCATCCCATGTACACAGATTCTTAGAGTTATACATGTGCAGGATGTGCACAATCATCTGATTGATGACCTCTGTTTGGCCATCGGTTCCGAGGTGGAAAGCAGTGGATTTAGTGAGCTCGATGTCCAATAGTGACCAGAGACTCGACCAAAATGCACTGAGGAACCTGTTGTCCCGATATAAGGTGATGTTCCGTGGTATCCCAAAAGGGACCCACACCCATTCAAAGAATAACTTGGCAATATCTGCAACTGTGATGCTCTTCTTTTAGGCTGTGAGAATGGCCATCTTTGAACACTGATCAACCACGAAAAATACACAATCATTTTCTTGATTGGTGGATGGAAGGCCAGACATGTAGTCCATAAAGATGGATTCCCAAGGCCTCTTGGGGGTAGGAAGATGGGTGTATAAGCCATGCTTCTTGATGGTTGGCTTGGCAATGGCACAGGTAGTGCAAGATCTGATATACTTTTTGATGTCCTGTTGAAGTTTTTGCCAATAAAAATGTTTCTATAGAACAACCACAATTTTCTCCATGCCAAAATGTCATGCCATTTGATTGTAGTTAGCCTCCCAAATCATCTTTGCATGCTCTCTTGCAGGAACACAGAGGTGGCCCAGATGGCATAACAATCCATCGTGGATGTGAAAATTGGTGATATTCATGCATGTACCCAAGATTTGATAGGTGGTGGCGAAGTTTGGGTCACGCTGATCCAGATTATTTTGAGAACGACACAAAGAAAAAAATATAACCGATATATAACAAGGAAATGCACAGAGATAATGTGGAGAATATAGAAATATAGTGAAAACCAACTTCTATTAATGAACAAGAGAGAAAAACATTGTAGAACACAAACTGGCAGAATGGGGTAGCCTATATTTGAAAAGAAAGAGATTTTGGCTATGCTTCATTCACAACAAGCTTTACATCACACTCCATTTTGTGCTTAAAGGGCCTCCTTCATCTCAATTATATATGAGAGAGTGAGAGGAGAACAATTCCCATGATGCATGTGGGATAAATTGGACTAAGTAAAATGTCATAGACATGTAAAACACTAGGACTTCCCAGTGGTCACCCATCCTAGTACAACTCTAACCTGAGCGCGCTTGACTACAAAATTATAATGAGATCTGGTGCATTAACGCTATGATGTAGCCATGTACATAAGACCACTAAGAAATTGTTACATGATGTCAGTAATTGACAAATGAAGATGAAATTACATTCCATTCCCCATCAAAATGGTGAATATCATGGTTGATCAAAACCACAGACTCAAATTGGTTATTCAGTGGAAAAGGTGGATGGCCACCGAGATCCATCTGGATCACACGTTGATAAAGTTGGGGCCACTTAGATGCTTCATGCCCACATGAATGGAGCAATGTGGTAAGTGAAACAACGGGAGGGTGACTGAGACAGTCATTGACATGATTTGTGCTCCCTGTATTATACTTGATGTTGAGATGGAACTACTGCAGGTATGTGGACCACTTTTGATGGTAGTCGTTATGCAACTTCCCTTGTGTCTGTATGAAATGAAGAGGCTTGTGATCAATGTGGACGATTATCTCCTTTCCCAGAATGTAATGTTTCCATTGACGACATGCTTGCACAATGGAATACATTTCCTTGTCATAGGTGGGGTATTTTCGGACGATATATGAGAGTGTATCACTATTGTATGCTACTGGATGACCGTATTGAGTGAGAATCACGCCTACAACATAGTCAGAGACATCGGTCTCAATCTCGAATGGTTGTTGTAGATCGGGTAAGGAGAGTACTGGAGCTGAGCACAAGCGATGCTTCAGATCATCAAATGCTTTTTGTTGTTCTTTCCCCCATGCGGACTTTTCCTTGCCATCTCCCTTGGTTACTTGGTTGAGGGCCCATGCAATATGGGAGAATCCCAACATGAACCTTTGGTAGAAGTTGGCAAGTCCCAAGAAGATCCGAAGCTCTGTTAGTGTGGTTGGGGCTGGCCAATCACGAATGAATTGGATATTAGCTGGATCCACATGTACCCCATGCTCATCAACAATGTATCCCAAGTATTGGACCTCGTTCATGCCAAAGGCACATTTTTCCAAGTTGGCATATAGCTTGTGCTGCCGCAACGTGCTCAAAACCTGTTGAATATGCTGCATGTGCTCCTCCCAAGTTCTGCTAAAGATGAGGATGTCATCCAGATATACCACCACAAAATAGTTGGTGAAGGGTCTTAATACATCATCCATCAATCTCATTAAATTTGTTGGTGCATTTTTTAAGCCAAAGGGCATGACCAACCATTTGAAGAGACCTTCTTTATATTTGAAAGTTTTTTCCCATACATCAGTCGGTTTGATGAGAACCTAGTGGTAGCCAGACTTTAGGTCAAGCTTACTGAAGAACTTTTCCCCCTTTAGTTGGTCAAGAATTTCATCAATTCAGAGAATTGGGTACGAGTTCTTGACTGTGACTTTTTTTAATGCTCTGTAATCAATGCAGAGCCGCAATGTCCCGTCTTTCTTTTGCACCAGTACAATCAGGCTTCCACAAGGGGAGCAGATGGGTCAGATGTGCCCCGTTTGAAGTAACTCTTGGATTTGGCGCTTGATTTCATCATTTTCCATCAGCGAGCGACGATAGACTGGTCCATTAGACAGAGGTGCATTGGGGGTTAGATCAATTGGATGCTTGACTTGGCAGTGCATCGGTACCCCAGTAGGTGAGGATAAGATGTCTCTGTACTCTTCTACGATCCCGTTCACTTGCTTTTGATACAAAGAGAGGCTATGTGTAGAGGTCACAGATGTGGCAATGACCTTCTGCTTACTGCGAGAACGAATCACAAAGAAAATGAACTTCTCGGTCTGTGAAATGACCTTACTGCATTGCTTAGAAGAGATTAAAGAAATAACGGTAGGTGACGCTACCTCTAGTATACTGTACAATTTTTTACCCAAAGTAATAATAACATTGCGGGGTCTAGACTCATACAAAACTTGTCGCTTCCACAAATATGGATTTCCTATAAGAAAATCACAAACTTCAAGGGGAGAAATATAACACAATACCTCGTGTTTGAAGGGCTTGATGTCGTAGGGCAGACAACATTGTTGGCTTACGCAAAGATCTCTTCCTTGGCGAAGCCAACCGATGGTGTAGGGATGCGGGTACAGTGTTATTGGCAGGTCCAGTTGCTTGATGACCTTTGCTGAGAGAAGGTTCTTCTTACTGCCGCTATCGACAATGAAATGAAGCGGAGTCCCCTTTACTCACATCTGTGAGTGAAAGAGGTGTTCCCCTTCCTCTGGTTCTTCTGGTTCGCTTGGTTGGACTTTGGTGGTAGCGACAATGACACTAGGTTCGGCATCGATGATCTGCTTCCCACTTTCTGGATTTGATTCGGAGTCAGAATCTACCTCTGACTCAGAAGATTTCAACTCAGCCACTGGTGACTGCTTGGAGCGACATTCTTTGATGTTGTTCCAAGGGATTTTATGGTATTCACACCAATTTCCCGTGTCCTTCTTCGAATCTCATTACCCTTATTGGGTTGCAGCTTGGACTGGTTGTCCTTAGAGCAACCATTTTTTCTTTGTTCCTTGTTTAGTGGGTTGGGACCACCTTTGCCCTGCTTCGGTTGTGAGGAATTTACAGATCCAAACTCTCACCTCTTCTGCTTAAATTTCTTCTCGATCTTGACAACATATCTATAAGCCACACCTAATGATGCGATGTCCAGAAACTCCATTTCCATTTGAATGTATTTGTGCAGAAAGCCATGGTAGTTGAGCACCAGAGTCTTTAATACCAAATTTGGTGCGCAGAGTATGGAAAGTATTTATGAAATATGGTATTGTCGGGTCCCTTTCCTGACGTAGCGTGGTCCATCTTGTGTACTCGTCCTCGTAGCTTCCAAAAGGGTAGTACTATTCTTTAATGGAATCCCTGAAGGAACCCCATGTGGGGGCGATCGCAAATATTGCAGATTCCTCTGTGGCCCTTTTCTCAGAGTACATATCCCACCATTCCTTAACATGGGGGACAACCTTGAAGAGTGAAAAAGTAATATTTTCCCTATCGAAAAAATTGTGGACCGAAAAATACCCTTCGAGCAGATTAAACCATTTATCTACAACATCTGCATCTATCAGTCCTTAAAATAATGGAATATCAAAATTTACTTGCACCTTGAAGGGGGTTGCATGGTCGCTTGATGAATATGCATCTCCTGTGGGCATCCACCAAAGGATCTGTGCAAAGTTGTCCATCATTTTGTTACTTTGTCGCGTAATGGATTCCTTGAATAACAATTTAAAAGTATCTCCTACTTTCTCATCTTTCTTCTCGTCCCCCATGAGTTGTGGTCAGGCTTGATACAACCGATCTTACAAAGGCTCGACTGGTTTCTGGTTTGAGTCCCAACTTCTTGTACCTAGATCTTGTCTAGGACATGCAAAAATAAAAACAAATGAAGAGCAGAACACTCTGATACCACTGATATGGATTTATGAGCGCAACAAAATGAATAACATATTAAATACCATAACCTAGAGATACGGAGAACAACAACAAATATCCAGTGAACAATAACTTCTATTGAATAAAGAAAATACACTGAAGTTGTAAAACTGCAAAACGAAAACAACTTGCTCGAATGGTGGTAGCTATCTTTGAGAAGAGATGAGGCTGCTATGTGCATTCGTCTGAGAAGGATGATTACAATGAGTTTCCAAAGGCCTTTTAAACATTAATTGTGAATACCAAAACCCTATACATCCAAAAACCTAACCCTAGGAGATGAAATGCCAAAATTTATGTGGGCCCTGATGGATAAGTTGGTACCTCAACTTCCCGCGGTCGTAACTTTTGCATACGACCTCTGTTTTAGGCGTGTGATAGCCTGTTGGAAAGGTATTTTCGAGAACTACACATTATGACATTAAACTCTAACTTTGTCTATAGTTAGAATATGGCAAGCCAAAAAACATTGTTTAGGACCCCAAAACGGCCCTCGAAGTACAAAAAGATGTATTGATATGAAAACTTCCAAAATAAGCTAGTTGGAATAGGTGGGCGGCCACCAATATCCACCTGGATGTTGTGTAGGGCTTCAAGACAACCCCGGAAGTGCAAAAACCACAATTACAAAGAAATGTCATCATTACAGAGAAACATGTTGAACTAAAAACTGTCAAGATGAGCTAGTTGGAATAGGTGGGTGGCCACCAATATCCACCTGGATCATCTGTTTTTCAATTATTCAATGAATATGTGTTCAAACTTATCACTATTAGATGGAATGTATTAAAACTTATATTGTAAACAAACGTTCAAATGTAATGTATCTAGGGAGGATAATATGGAGTACCTAGGAAGGTATCCAATGAGATAATGACTGTAATGTGGACATGATCATGGAATAGGCCCCCTTGGTAATGAATGAGAAATAAATATGCCCACTATGTAGTTTAAAGTAAATAATATAATAATGAGTAGGTGGCATGGACCCATGAGAATACTCATGAGAAAGTATAAATACACGATTTCATTATAAGAGATATATGTTGGATGTATTGTTTTGTAGCATGGCTTGTGGAGTAATTCATTTTATAATGAGTATTTGATGGTGTTATCCTACCTTAAGTGTTTTTCTCTATATTCTTGTGTTGTGTATTTGGTATTTTATGATACAATGGTTTATTTATGAAGTTTAAATCTTTATTCTCTCTTACATCTATTAAGGCTTATTACAAGTATCAAGCCTTACCAATAAAGTATACAGTGAACAATATTTGTTCTTTATTTTTTGATAAATATGAAATATTAATCATCAATTCATATTATGATTCATATTAATCATTTAAAAAATCATCCATGTGTGGTTAGAGATTGCTCTTTGAGTTGATCATTGATTACATAATAAGATTTTATCCATATACATTAAAAGGAGAGTGGTCGATAATACTGAACAAATTTGTATTATGCAGTCTTCAAGCATTGACGAGTAGCACCTCCAACATTCCCATCCACGTATATTTGAATATGAAATAGAAACATGAACTCCTAATTGTCATGTAAAAATCCTTATAGGTCTGTTGAAAATATGCATAGAAGTGTAGTTAGGTGCTCTATGTATGAAAAATCCAATCAAAGAACTAGGATGAAAAATTCAATCAAAAATCAAATTAACTTTGTTCACCACTAAGTTAAAAATTCAATCAAAAATCAAATTAACTTTGTTCACCACTAAGTTGAAAATTCAATCAAAAATCAAATTAACTTTGTTCACCACTAAGTTGAAGTTTGAATGTCTAAACTAGGATGAAAAATTCAATCAAAAATCAAATTAACTTTGTTCACCACTAAGTTGAAGTTTTGAATGTCTAAACTTTGTTCAGCACTAAGTTGAAGTTTTGAATGTCTAAACTTTGTTCACCACTTTTGGTTGAAGGTGAAGTTTTGAATGTTTTTGAAACTTGAAAATCATTTCAATTTCAGCATGTAGTGGGAGAAGGCATTTTCAATCAAACCAATGATAAAGATGTATAATCCGTTTTGATGTATATTGAATATTAAAGTTTGATATTAGAATTTAAAAAATAGACACTCACTTACACATTAAAATTTATGTCCTATCAAAATAAAGTTATGTTGATATTAAGTAAACACAATTTTATATCGATATAAATATAAATATTTCTTTTATGATAAATTTTTTTCATATTCATATTAACAATAATCACGTTTAGTTTTATATTGATTTAAATATTAATATTTATTTTATGATAAAATTCTTTAAAATTCAAATTCACTTACATGTAAGTAAATAAAAATTATATATTATATTCATTAACCACTTATATAATAAAACAAGCCACATGTGGCAATGTCCCTGTTAGATATTTGCATGATCGATGACGCAAATGTACATAAGCATATTTAGAGAGAAGCAACAATAACACACTTGTAGTGCTGGATCCCCCAAAAAATTGAGATTGACTATTGGCATTGTAAGTTGCATTGTGAGGTACAACAACATTGACCCATAGATAAAATTTCCCATTCACTTGTGGTGTTAAACTTGCCTTGCCCATGAACCTGTTGACTGTTAGCTTCGACAGAATTGTGCATGCACTTGATGGAAATGATTAATGACACATATGCACATAAGCATATTTAGAGAGAAGCAACAATAACACACTTTAGTGCTGGAAGCCCAAAAAAATGCCTTGCCCATGAACCTGTTGAATGTTAGCTTCGACAGAATTGTACATGCACTTGTTGGCAAGGATCGATGGCATAGATGTACATAAGCATATTTAGAGAGAAGCAACAATAACACACTTGTAGTGATGGATCCCCCAAAAAATTGATATTGACTATTGGCATTGTAAGTTGCATTGTGAGGTACAACAACATTGACCCATAGATGAAATTTCCCATTCACCTGTGGCGTTGAACTTTCCTTGCCCATGAATCTGTTGACCGTTAGCTTCGATGGAATTGCGCATGCACGGGAGCTATGCTAGAGAAAGAGTGCAATAAGGCCATTTTTAGCTCTGCATATCCATTTAAAATTCAAATGAAAAATGTTCTCTAAGCATATGCCAAAACAATAAAGGTAAATACATATGCCAAAAAATAGATTTCAATACTTGAGGGAATACAATTTGGCCATTTTTAGTTGTGTATATCCATTTAAAATTCAAATATATACGTTTGTGGTTAAGTCGAATATGACTATATAGGAAAAATTAATGTACTCATATAACAATTGATATTTAGTGAATTGGAAATAACATGATGATCACCTCACTTGAGGAACATGCTGGTGGGGATCGATGGCACAAATGTACATAAGCATATTTAGAGAGAAGCAACAATAACACACTTGTAGTGCTGGATCCCCCAAAAAACTGAGATTGACTCATGGTACCATTACCTCATATATTTATATGGCATGGATCAGAATTACAAAGAAAGAAAACTTTCAGAATATTTGGAAATACTTTCTAACTATGCACAAGATTTTGTATGCCAGGGATACAGGTTCTTCACAATAAATGTTTTGGTTGATCATTTAAAAAAAAAATGTTTGTAAACTAGGATTCTTAAACAAGTGTATCTACGGAGAAGCAGAGAAAACAAATGGTATTATTTTTGTGTATTGGGTGAGGTACAACAACATTGACCCATAGATGAAATTTCCCATTCACCTGTGGCATTGAACTCTCCTTGCCCATGAACCTATTGACCATTAGCTTCGACAGAATTGCACATGCACGGGAGCTGCGATTGCTAGAGAAAGAGTGCAATATGGCCATTTTTAGCTCTGCATATCCATTTAAAATCCAAATGAAAATTTTTCTCCAAGCATAGGCCAAAATAATAAAGGTAAATAAATATGCCAAAAAATAGATTTCAATACTTGAGGGAATACAATTTGGCCATTTTTAGCTATGTATATCCATTTAAAATTCAAATATACGCATTTGTGGTTAAGTCGAATATGACTATATAGAAAAAATTAATGTACTCAGATAACAATTGATATTTAGTGAATTGGAAATAACATGATGATCACCTCACTTGAGAAACACAAAACCTCCCGGATGATGGTGGTTGGATCCAGAACTATATAGTTTTGCTAATGAAGCTAAGGCTTCTCTGTAAACTATAGAAGTCTTTAATTTCTGGCTTCTACTATAAGAGCTGTTTTATTTGAATTTACTATTGGAATTCATATATTAACATCTTAGACAGTGGGCTAGAATGGAACTTGGAGTATGCACTTAACAATCTGAACAAGTGCTTATCATCATAACCAAGCAATATTTTTACCTTAACTAAATTAGTATGGCTTTCAAGGCTCTAACTCTTCCATTCAAATCTCTAACTCTTCCATGAACCAATATATAATCTCTATTTAAGGGTATAATTTCAAAGCAATCAAGTGAAGAAACTTAAAGAAGCAGGTTTTTAAAGAGCCAATCAAAAGAGAAACTGATATTGACATTCAAGTATTGGCATTCAAGCTTATAGATGTGAAACTAGCATTGAATAACTGCTCATTGTACTAACACTAACATTGAAACTGAAACTTCAAATCGAGCTAAAGCTGATAAGGATATTATTATGTTTAGAATGAAGTAGGGATTAGTAAGTAGTCTTATAACTCTTCAATTCATTTTTACAAGAAATAAAGGGATATCTCTTCATCTAACTCAAAGGGATTAGTTAGGAGCTCTTCTTTTTCTGATTTGAGGAAGATAAACCTTATACTGTATTAGTTCTTCATATGATACAACAATCTTATACTCTAATTAGTAAAGGACTCTTCCTTAGGTATTAGGTTCTCCTCTAATAAATCTTTTAGAAACAGTTAGAGTATTAAGGTACTAAAACTAGCATTCTAGCTGATGTTAGTATTGAAACTGAAACCAACATTTAATTGATGACATTCTATCATTAAACTGTTGATTTTTGCATTCGAGTTAATGCTCTGATACTTAATTTTAGCCTTCTTTTACTAACCTCTTCTTAATTTCACTGATGTTAGCATTCAACTGCCCACAACTAACTCTTTTATACTGAAACTAACATTTCAATGTTGTATTGCCATTTTACTGACTTTCTATTTCAATTGCTGATTCTTACATTCTAGCTAATAGAGCTTATACTAGGCATTTGAAACTTATTAAACTGACATTTAACTACTATTAACATTGTACTAACACTGATACAAGCATTGAACAAACATTGAATTGCTTATATTTAGAAGGGAGAGAGACTTTCTTCTTTTGTCTCTATGGCTAAAATTCTGGAGATTTAACAAAATCATTGACTCTATATGCACATTTTGCATAATATATCTGTTAGCGCTCAAAATGTACTGGTAAATTTTAGCACTTTTCATCCAATTTAGGCTAGATTTTCCATTTTTGCTGATCTTTAACCAGTGTCACGATCTCCAACTGATTCCAGATATTTTTGAGAAGCTCCCATTGATTGTTTTTAACCAAGGACTCCTATGACTCTACCTTTTGATCTGCATTCCCAAAGCTCTGTTATCAAACCCTAAACCATAGTTTTTTCCAAGCCAATACTCCTTTTATCTCATCGAATTAGCTATGTAAGCTTTGGTACGAAAACAGGCCGACCGTCCTTAAAGACCCCATGCATGTGAAATAAATTTCTATGAGCAAATAAAAGCAATTAAAAACACAGGCTTATAAAACAACAATGCTAGCTGCTCAAAAAAAGCCCAACTGTCGAATCTATGCACAGTTGTCTATAATGAAGGATAGTTTTGTCTTTAAAAGATTCAACAGGTCAAAGGAATCGAGCTATGGTTTTGTTAATGCGCAGATGTCAAAGAACCTACAGGTGTCAAAGGCCGCGCAACTGTCAATGGTAAATATAGCATTGATTATTAGAAGCGTTGGCATGTCAAAAGCATTTTTCCATGAAAAGGAGCCACTAACAAAAGGATAAGCGCTAAGATCTTTTTGGTTTTGTATCAATACACCAATTAAAAAATCTTTCTGCCAGGAGCCCGGTTTGCATGAAGAAGATTGTATGCGCAACTGTCTGTGATTGGAGATAGCTCAACTTTTGGAACATTTGATAGGTGAAAGCATCAGTCCGCATGCAAATCGCGTCATGAAGAAAGCCACGGATTCGCCTATAGTCTCAAATCCCAGGCAGAAGAAATGAGTTAAACTTCAATTCAACTACATATCGACACATCCAAGCCAAGCGCAAGTGTCGATTTCTACTCTCTCATCGAATGATTTATCCAGCAGTCAAACCCGTGTACTAAGAATGTTGTCACATGTGAAGACTGCCCCTGAATATTCAGTGAATCGATAGCAGTTTTTCATTAGGGTTTCTAGATGACAGAAGGCTGATTTTGTTTATGATGAGGATAGCTGGGTATTTGAAACATTTGATAGGTTGAAGGCATTGGGCCGCATGGAAGAAGGGCCACAAGAAGAAATGGACATGTATGTTGAAGCAATACGGGCCTTCAATCAAGTTCTGTTGTATATTGTAAAAACTGAACAATTCCATCAAAAATCTCCACAGTTTGATCAAATCCTGAAGAAAAATGAACAGATGAATGCTCTATTGGCTATATGCCTCTCTATCTGTCCATAAGTGAAGCTCGTTGAGGAAAATCTAAACAAAAAACTGAAAGAGAAGTATCGAAAGAAGATGGATTACAACATAAAATTGGTGTAAATGTGGCTTTGTAGTCTTTTACAGGCCACACAGGTCCTATACTCTGTCTCGCAGCACATAATATGGTGGTTACTCCAAAGGAGCACAGAGTAGACAAGTATTGATATCAAGCAGTATGGATTATCTGTGGGATTTGGAGGGTGGAAGTGTGCTTTCATTAACTACAAAAGGATCCTGAGAATGAAGATCCAATCCTGACATTTTTCTTTATTTTTATCCCCAGATCATCATGGATTTCTGAAATGAGAAATTCCAGATCATGAGCTAGAAAGGTAACAGTTAGGAGGGTATTGTTTAATGAAAACATAGAAGAATCTAACACTCTATGCAGGATCATTTCCACTCTGCATAATTTTCTTCTCAAAGATAAAACATAACTTTCACCAGCGCAAAGGGAAAAATTACAACCAATTAGCTGGTGAAAAGCAGAACTTTCACCAGCGAACTAGTAGATCGTAAGGTGAATTAGCTGGTGAAACTATAGAAATAAATTTTTGGAAAGTTAAGCTAGAGCAAAGCGATTTTGGAGTATTTGAAAAGGAATGGGAGCATCGAATGATTAACCACCAAATCAAGAAACACTCAGCATCAATGATTCGTGGAGATTTTGGGACCAAATGTTAAATTGGTCAACTAAATTTTTTGGTTATGGTTATTGAAAGATTCCAGCTACAGAAGACAGGTGTCTTTACCCCCCACGACACAACAGAGTCCTAAAAGTAATGAAGAACATATGTCAAAGATCAACAAAAAGACAGTTCGAGTCCTAGGAACTAGTCTTTGATTATCAAATTGTATTTAGTTAGTTTTATTTTCTATATTTAGGCATACAGATCCAAGTTTTCAGGATCTAAAAACTGATTGTAAAGGGTTATAAATGCCTATCTTTTCTAAGATATCAGGGTCAATCTGGGGAGACATTTTCTGGCTATTGTACTAGACTTTTATTATTGATAATAGAATCACAATCCTCTTTTGTTTTCAATATCATATTCTTTCATATTTCATTATTCTGCACTTTATTTCAGTTTAGCTTAGCTTCTAAGAACTGTCATCTTCTTATTAAGCTCATGAACTTGAATTAAAGGTCTTCTTGCTGTCTTGTATGACCCTGCATGTTAATGTATTTGGTTATCTAGACTAGTTTTCTCCATCCCCTGTTCAACTATGCTGTCTGATTATTGATTTCTAAAAGCACTGTCTTATTTGAATGCATGATAAATGGTCACTTTCATTAGCATTGAGTTATCCCATTGATCCAAGCAAACCAAATTTACCATATTCTTGAGTTACCAAGCATCTTTGGTCTACAACCCCAAAGAGTTTCTTGGAGTGATAACAATATCTACATAACAAAATCATTTCATTAAAAGAAAATGTCAAACTGTAAGGCATTCACTAGCAAATTTGGCTCATTTTGTGACGACTATTTCGACGATCTTGCGATGTTATGTCATGGATACTACAACGAATCTTGAGTCTCTGAAATGTCGTTTTATGTCATGTGGCAACTGCGACGAACTTGAATTACCGTCACAAGAGCGACGACCCTAGGGAACTTCTCACAATTGCGTCAAAAAAAGAAATATCGTCGCCAATACAACAATATAGGAAAACTAAGTGAAACCAACATTTCGTCTCAATTGCGACGACAGATTTCATTGCTTATATAGAAAATGCGTCGCAACAATTTAAGTTGTCGTCTCACTTGTGACGACAACTTTTTTTGTTTATGTAGCAACTACGTCACAACAATTTAAGTTGTCATCACACTTGCGATGACCATTGCGACGACAACTTTCGTTGTTTATATGGAAAATACGTCGCAACAATTTAAGTTTTCGTCGCACTGGTGACGACAACTTTCGTTGTTTATATAGCAAATGCGTCGTAGCAATTTCAGTTGTCGTCGCACGTGCAACAACAACTTTTTTTGTTTATATAGAAATTCCATCGCAACAATTTAATTTGTCATCGCACTTGCGACGACCACTTTTTTTGTTTATATAGAAAATCCATCGCAGGTGTATTATGGTCGTCGAAAGGGCGACGAACAATATTTATTTAAAAATAAAAATAAAAAAATTATTTTAGGCTGCAATTTTAATATTAATATTACCAGTTTAATATTAATATTACCATATCCTCCAAGTGGAACATGGTTTCTCCTATAATTCCTTGGATAATGGGGATAGGTCTCAATGCCTTGATAATGTTAATGAGAGGACAATAAATACCTTAGGCTCTAAATGAACAACTTCCCGCAAGGGCCATGGACAAGGCCATAAACCACAAAACATGCCCTATATAAGATATCATTATCATTACAGTGGTATGTGGATGCCATTAGAAGGTTTTATGCATTAGGGATGGGTAAAAGAGCCTTGACCATGGTTGGGTCAGTAGTCGAGGGAATTAGGACCTAAGTTAATATTCTTGATCTAATAGGCCATGATCAAGGCCTCAAACTACAACATAGTTCCTTTAATGGGAATCTTTGTCATATAAGTATGATATGGGTATAATAATGAGTTTTTTCATAGTAGGAATGGGTCTCAAGGACTTTACCATAACAAAGGGAGGGAGGAAAATAAGGGCCTTATTCCATAAATGGATTTGTGAGGCTCAATATCCATGAACATCACCTTCAACATAATCCCTTTAGAGGAAATATTTGGCCTCCAAGTTGAATATGCGTACCATTATGAAATATTTTTCACTAGGGACATGTGAATTAAGTAATTAGCCATGGTCAAGCGAGGAAAATAAGGCCCTTGGGTCATTTATGAATCCTTTAGGGATTAAGGGACAAAATCAATGCCCTAAACCACATAACATGTTGTCTATAGGGAATCATGAACCTTTGAGTGAGATATGGGTATTGTTATA
>JZKD02S2301109.1:378429-410028 GCA_000966675.3 Picea glauca | reverse complement strand
AACGCACCTTTCCCTCTTGGAGGACTACCTTTCCATGGCAGGCCTACCCCTCCCAGGGGACAACCCCCTTTTCATGCTCCTCCTGGAGGTAAACCTTCATTTGCCAGTCATACCCGGGTCATGAATCCACCACTAGTAGGGGGGCAACCCTCGTTTGCTGGAAACCCTTCACAATCCTAGAGAGTATCTTCAGGAGGAACTTTTACTCAACCCCATGTTGTGGAGCACTTGTATAATAACCCACTAGCAGGAGTATCCAATCCTGTCCCTTCTGGAACATCTTACGGGAAATCTTATCTAGGTGGCATCCCAAACACCACTTGGAGTTCTCTGGGACCACAGTGTTATCCTCCTCATGGGCCTCATGTGTATTCGCCTCCGGGATCTACTCCTTACCATTCTCAAGGGAAAAATGTTTATCCTCCTCACGGGTAAATAAATCACCTAGCCTATAATGTTCAGAACCCACCAGGTTATGCCAATGTTTCTCATGCACCATCGAATCCTTCTTGTCCTGGCCAACAACAACCATATGTAGGAGGACCTACTGGTTACAACTATCCACCTAACCCAGTCTATAATCCTATTGGTGTTCCTATGCCGCACCAGCATCATTCGCACATTAACCGACAACTACCTTTCCTTGCGACTCTGAATCTCCTAGACTTGTCTCGGTTAACTAATGATCCTATTTCTCATTCACTGGTTTGGCCAGCCATTCCAGCTAAACTTCCTTCTGATATTCTGAAATTTGACGGAAACCCTGGCGAAGATCCGAACAACCATGTGATGACTTTCCATTTGTGGTGTTCATCAAACTCCCTCATGGATGATTCTATATGTTTGCATCTTTTCCAACGAAAACTTACCGGTTCAGCAGCAAAGTGGTATATTGAACTACCACATGCTTCTTTTCATGATTTCAATTCCCTTGCCATGTCTTTCCTCACACACTTTCAACTGCCTATTCGCTACAAGATGGGTACTGAACTCTTGACCTCCCTTCGTCAAACTAACTCCGTGCATATCTATGACCATATTCATGAGTGGAGGTGACGACGAAGGATGATCAAGGCAGTCATTCCTGACATGCTATTGGTGGAATGGTTTACTAAATCATTGTTACCCCCGATTGCTCGTGATGTCGCTATGGGTGGTGTGGTCACAGAGGAACAAACCATCGCTCAAGCTTAGTATTTAGATTTGGTTTATTCCCAATCTGGTACTTTGTATGATTTACTTCCAAATGTTGCTCGAGATAATACCGATCCTTCTAAGCCATCATCCTCATCTCATGCAGATGGTGTTATTGTTTTCATCAATACTCAATCTTTTTCCAAATCTACACCCTCCTCTACCTCCCCCCAAACTCAGATCTCTGAGGTGAATGTGGTTCAATATTCCCCTTCACAACAATCCGGAGGTAAGAAGAAGACAAAGAATAAATCAAAAAATAATAATGAACAATCCAAAAATCAAACACCTGCTACCGAAAAGAAACCACAATAGAAACTGAAATTCCCATGTATCATTTGTGGTGATGATCACTACACTTGAGATTGTCCACTTCGCAATGAAGTGGCCAAAATTTTCCAAGGAAAGTCACAACCCACTATGCTTACTCAACCTTTTCCACAGCAACAATCCATGGTTGCTCAAACCCCCTCTCCGAGGGGCAGTTCTAGTGATCCTCATGATGAGGCCTCATCAAGTGCACATATTTATATGTTTAATGGGATCAATTTGACCACTCTCTCTAAGACATATGACACACCAGGTAACCTTGACAAAGGAAAAGACACCAACAATGTCAGTACTTTATCGGATCCATCATCATCATCCGCCAGTCTTCCATCAGTTAATCCTCTATCTAGACCACTTTAGATTGAGAAACCCATGTTTGACTCTATCTTATGCCCTCGTAAGAGCACTATCCGCAACGCTACCTTTAATCCTAGTTCACGTGCCGCCCAGAACTACAACATTGTTGAAGATTTGGCTCAAGCACCGTGCGCTATGTCCGTGTTAGAAGTTCTAGAGCACTGCCCCAGTCAATGTAGAATGCTCTTGGCCTCTCTTGGCACTGTTGATCCTGAGTCGTCCAATTAGATCATGTTTAGCCTTAACAATTATGCGTCTCGACTCTCCCACCAACTTGCTTTCCAAGTTGATGTTGTTGTTCACAATCAACAAATCCACCGAATTATTCTGGATGAGGGAGCCTTGATTTGTGTCATGTCTTTGGCGTGTTGGAAAGGTTTATAATCACCAGCACTCAACAAATCCCCAACGATGTTACGCACCTTCGACGGGTGAGGTTTTCATCCCCATGGGTTTTTACAGTCCCTTTCCATCCAATTGGGTGGAAAAAGTGTTACTGTTGATGTCGAGGTGGTCAATGCTCCCCTCGATTACAACTTGTTACTTGGAATAAGTTGGTTTTCTGCTATGACTGTCGTTGCCTCGTCAGTTTTCTGATGTGTCCAATTTCCTCATCAGGGAAAAAATGTCATTGTTGATCAATTGGATTTCTGCACGACTGATGCACGCGTTCCCGCTACCAACAATATTCCTTTCTTGGGAGACCAAAAGATCACATATGAAAGAATTGGTGTTGGCTTACTGAAATATTCTAGCCTCATGGGTACCTTCCCTACACCACTTCCACCGAATACACATCATATTGCCACCATCGATATTATTTCGAGCGCGGCTTATCAATTTTTGGAATCATCTGACCCTTGGATTGTACCTTTTTCATTGGAATTCGATGCACTAAGTGACACCGTGCCACTTAGTCTAGCCAAAACATCATATGTTTCTATCCCATCCACTTCTCCCTCGTCAGATGACCAACATCTATTGGCGCCTGACGTTTCCTTGATGCACTCACAGTTGAATTCTTTGTTGTTTTCCATCGACTACATTTCACCAACTTTTCCTTCGGATGAATCTATTCTGGAGATGCTTCACATTGACAAGTTGCCTTGGGATAATAACTGTCACCGATCCTCTTTTCTTCCCCCTCATGAAGAAATTCAGGCAAATATACAGTCTATCTCCCCTCCCGATGTCGATTTTCTCTCGTCTCCCATGCTTTCAACTTTTGATGATTTGGATCCAGTCGTAGACATGGTGATTTCTTTGGTATGGTTATTGGAGCCTGATCTCCTTACTCCTATCGCGACCCTCAACATGTGTTCCTTCCCAAGTGATTATCTTCCATCCAGCGAATATCTCTTGGAAGCCATGACCGAGTTTTTTCCCTTGATATGGTATCCTTCCAGAACGTTATCCTCTCGGAAGCCATGATCAGGAAGAAACCACGTGCATAGTTTCTCTTCTCTGTGGCAAGATCGTTAAAAAATGAAATAGAGGCCCTGAGCATAGTTCTTTTCTTATGTCAAGATCGTTAAAAAATGAAACAATCACCTCTCTTGAACCTTCTTTTCATCCACCCTTCTCCTTTTTTCTCATCTACTAGAGAAATTGGTGACAAACTCAAAGTCAGTGAATGAATTGAAGCTTGGAGGGCATGTCTCCAGCCTTTGATGATCATTCTGGAGTGAAGCCACTAGCTTGTCAAGCTGGGGGCATACCGAGCTTAGTCTTTGTTCTTTCTTGTGCTCATAAATACATGAGAATGCATCCAGGTAAACTTTTATCTCTTTTTCAAACCTGTATGGATACACGAAAAAGGAACCCCCTGGAGTTTCCTTTAAGCTCTTTTCAGACTCTCTAAACATGAAAAGATTACCAAGTGATCTTGCTTCCTTTCCCACTCATCAAAAGGTTTGAAAGGGCATCTTTCGAGTGATAATTTATCTCTTTTTCGGCCTCGCAAGACTAACATTATGAAAAAGGACAACACTGGAGTCATCTTTAAGTTCTTTTCAGACTCTCTAAAGATGAAAAGATTTCCGAGCGACCTTGTTCTCTTCACGCTCATTAAAGTATTTGAAGAAAACATCTGTTGAGAAATAGTTTATCTCTTTTTTGGTCTCGCCAGATTACTTTATGAAAAAGGAACTGAGAGAGTTCTCTTTTAAGTGTTTTTCCAGACTCTATAATCATGAAAAACCTTCGAGTTCTATATCTTTGGACTCGTTAAAACAAACATCGACAGGCCCATACGAGATTGAACCCTTACTTCTTCTGTTTGTTAAACAAAGGATGAGGAACTTACCAAAGGTGAGTTATATCGAGCATGTGTTACCCTCCTCGAGCTCGTTAAATTAAAAAGAGTTACTCGTCTATCTGGATGGGGGAAAAAATTGAAAGAAGCAAGCCAAGCAGTTTTTGAGAACATTACCGACAACTCTTAGAGTCTCCCTTGAACACAACACTTTGTCTTTGCACACATCTTAATCCACTGAACCTCTTCACTAAACCAATCCTTTGAGTTTTTCTTACTCCTTTGGGTCACCTGACGAAAGTCACAGTATCCACTGCATTATCGTGTTTTGGTCCATGTCACATTTCTACTATTGTGCCTCAATGTTCAAGGGAAGTATCTGCCTTGAGAGTCAGCCATCACAAATATCTTGTCTCAATACCCATGTCAGTCCATGTTCATTTGATCTACCATTTACGTTTCTGTGTCTGTTTCGTGTCATTGATGGGGGATACATCAAGGCCCTCTTTCGAGGAGTCTATTCCTGTCGACTTCAACACGATATCCAGGAACTAGACTTAGAAACCAATTAGTACTTTGGAACCTGCATGCCTTGATGCTAGGCCTCCTCACATCCAACAATGGGTTTACATCATTGAACTCTGATTGGATGATTCCATGGATGTTCAACTCCAGCTCATCCATTCACATTTGTTGGAATGTACTAGAGTACCTTGGGAATCATTGACATTAATGGTGATCTCCCTCGTGCTTGTTAATGGTTTACATCATTGACCGGTAATCAAGTGGTTTCTGCCATGTTTGACATCAGGTCATCTATTCACATAGTTAGATTCATACTACATCAGGATCGGTAACAAGACCCTAGGTTGAGTGATCACTCTGATATGTACTTTGCCCAGGTTGCGATGGAGTTTCTCTTGAACAATGACACATCTACTGTTACATAGATCCACTTTGTATTGGTCGTGGCTATGTATTATCATCTCCTAGATCCATTGTATTCTTCGTGGCTACGATCAGTTCAGATCATAAGAGTATAGATCCACACTGTATCCTCAGTGGCTATACCTTTTACCAATACAATTATGGATCTGCAGTGTATTTTATGGCGGCCATATCTTGCAAGTCTTTATCACCCAAGCATAGGTATGCCTGCCTTGGGTTTGAAACATGTCATAATATTTGTTGGATGTTTGTGTGCAGCTTCTGTTAGGTTTTCCATGTCTATACCCTTGCTCGAAAGTCTACAAAGCATTTCGGTTATCAGTTCTCGTCTTCTAACTTCATACTTTGGGGGGAAATCTGTTACACATCAAAATTGCTCACTTCGTTAGTGTCGCAAGTGTCGTCATTACAAGTGTTGCAAGTGTCGCATCTTGCTCACAAGTGTCACAAGTGTCAAGCAAAGCATACTGCCATCATGCCTATGTCATACTTATAACGACATCAAAAAGACACTTGAAACACCTCAAACACTTGATTTGGAAGAAGAGGAATGGTTAACTGGGCTTATGAACCTCTTGCCATCTGAAAGAACCTGAGTTTTTTGAGGAGAGCGCTCCCCTATACCTCTCTTAGGAGTGTTGGGACTCCCCTATACACTATATGGGAGTGCTATAACACTACCTCTTCCCTTTTGGAGGAGCGCTACTACTTTTGGGAGTGCTGGCGCCCCCCTAACGTTGCTAGGGAGCGTTATAACGCTCTGACACTCCTTTTGAGGGAGTGCTACCTATTTTGGGTAGCAATTGGTTTGTTGAGAAGAATGGGGAGAATATCTTTTCAATCTTGGAAGGCAATTGGATTCGAATCCCTAGTCCAACCATGATCTTAGGGAAGATCCCTAACTCAAGGAGGAAAATCCTCAACTCACCCCAATGATATCTCAAGTGGTTGAGCCTCTCCAAGGCTATATAAGCAAGCTTTCTCATGGTGAAAGGGGGAGCTGGATGAAGAATGATGCCAAACTTATGATCTCATAAGTGATATTTGGAGAAGGGATAAGAAGCATGAAACCTATGATCTCATAGGAAACACATAGTGAAGTGGAGGCTAATTAGCGAAGCTATCGCCATTCCGATCGTGGAGATTTTGAGCAAGGGTTAGGCAAGGAGAACTTGACGAAACTGCTACATTCCATCTATGGCTGTAAGTAACGTTTTGTCCTCATTAATGTAATATGCTTGGCTTGTTTCTTTCTAATTTGTGTTTGACATTACATGAATTTGTCTCTAAGTAGATAGGTCTACTTCGAACTAATCTCAATAGAATAGGAAGTGGTTGTACTTTGTTTGTCTACAGGGCTTATCGAGGAGCTCAAGATTGGAGTTCAACTTGGAGTGTGCAGGGACAAACACCGGTAAAAGGTATGTCTTTCCTCCTTCCTCTTCATGCATTAGTTTGTGTAGGCCTAAAAGGAATTCAGTGACCATGATAAGCACTTTCTGTCTTAGAGTTAAGAGTCTAGCTCTTTGAGGAGATCTACCTGTCCGCAGGAAGATTTTCCTTCAACAATAGTGCGCTTCCCAAATCAATTTTACATGCTCACTTGCATGAACACATAGATGGCCCAGATGACATAACAGTCCATCATGAATGTGAAAATCGGTGATAGTTTCCCCTGCACCCAATAGCCGATAGGTGGTGGCGATAGACTTTTTATAGTGAATATATATATATTAATTATTTTTTGATATAGAATTTATCTACACAATGATTGATTATAAAAGGATCAAAACCTAAATTTGTGAGAACTTATTTAATATAAGTGGCTTTGTAGAAAGAATAATTACAAAACTATTAGCATCATACAAAATGTGAGTGAGGCTCATGGTTAAGAACATGTATTTATTCTTAGGAGGCCACAGGTGGTTCAAATCTAGGGAGATACACATAACTCTAATGTCATGAATACTTATCACAATTGATATTGGTTAGTGACAATGAAAATTGTAAAACTTATAAGTTTTTAAATTATAAGACATTAAACCTCATATCTACCTTGAAAATTTCAAGGTGTAAAAAACAAATTGTAAAACAACTTATCACTTTTTACTTATATTTGTTTCAAAATGAAGCATTTCCATTTAATAACTCAAATTAGATTTTCATTTTCAATATGTCATTCAAAATTATTAAAAAGGATAAGAAGTATCCCAATATGACACAATGTTTTTAGGGGTAAATCAATTTTTTTTAATATTTCTTTCATGAACATAGTAGTTCATAAAAATTTTCTATATTTATTTAGTTTTTCTTCCAAAGGAAAACTAGTAATTTTATTTCTAAGCTAGGAACAAAATTACAATTGTAAATGCTTTAGGCATTCCATTCATTGAGTTCCCATCATAGTCCGACTAATAAGGTAAAAAAATCACTCATCCTAGCAAGTACACGTTAGCATACAAAACATAAATTTTTCTTCTCCTTTACAAAGGATCATTGTACTGATTCGATAACTCTTTCAACAAAAAGAATCATCACTAAGTGTTTGAGTAAAGAGTCATAAAAGAAACAACTATAGAAAATTCATAAAACCTCTAAACATATAGTGAGCATCTCATCAAAGAAGGACCATATAAAAGTTATGCTAGCTTGAGTCTAGAGTCATGATAATATTTAGTGGAGGCATCCTAGGTTTTTTCTTGGACTTTTCATAATCCTCAATCCATTTTCAATCCAATTTTGGAAAGACAATCCTCTTCTCGGTTTCATTCTCTATAAACATGATTAAATATGAGGTGAGTGATATCATGAAGGGTGTTTTTGATATTTTTAAAAAGAGGCATGAGTGCATAATTATATAAGGTGTAATACCCATTCATCCACATTATGACTAGATGAGAGCCTTCATAAATATGAAGCTAAGATATTCCCCTTTCCATTTCTAGCTAAATAATGAGTTTAAGGATTGCAAGCTTGTTGAATTTATTGGTGGTCATCCCAAGTCCTACTAAGAAGGATATGACATGGTTTATTAAGAGGTGGAGTACTCCCCTAGCCCTTCCCATAGAGGGGTCCCCTTGGGCCACCTTGTCAAAAAAATCCCATGAGAAATATCTTTTTATTTGAGTTTCCTAATGCCTACAAGAAATATTAGTCTAAGTAGTTTGGGGGAAAGAAGAGAGAATGGCTAATATTTGTATAGAGATGCACTATGAGGAGGAGCTATGAGAGGATACTTCAACAATCATTACTCAAGATAGGGATTATTTTCCCTCGAAGGACAAGCTAGATCCCACACCCATTCCAAATTCCCTAGGTTCATTATCTGAGGAAAGTATTATTATATCTGTGCAATAAAACCCCCCTCATTTCTTTTCTCATGCAGACAAAATTCATGTATGTTCGTGGGATGATTGAATCATTTAAAAAAATGATCAGGGAACTCATCCTCTTGTTCATGAGAACCCTCTCAAGCACTCTAGCTCGTCTTGTTTTGGAGATTCACCTACTAAAGGTTTTATTTCCAATTTTCTTTCAGAAGAGTTGGTGAGCGGATATCCAAAAAAACCACCCTTGGTGCTATCAAACCCACTTTTGAGAAAATGGAGGAGAGAATAATTTGAAGGCATTGTGTAAAGCATAAAGTAGATTGCTCCAATTTGGTGTTGGGTGAAGATGTAAAGATCCACAAGATAATGGATATGCAGTCTATGGCACAGGTGGGTCATTTTACATGTGGATGTATGTGGCCGAAATCTTCAAAAATATGGACTACACAAAACTTTGGGCCGAAGGTGGGTTATGAAATGACAATATTAGTACTATCCAAAGGATGGATGGGGTGTATTTTCAAAAATTTCATAGATGTTGATAGCATATGTAACATCCTGTTCTTGTGAGCATATGATATTGAGTTATTCTTTGACGACACTTGCGTGCAAGTGATCTGGTTTCAATATATAGATGTTTGTTTTCTTATGGATTCTTATGATGATATTGATGGATTATGATGTTATGCTATTGGATTTATATGTATTGACATATGTTATTAATGAGTTTCATTTGAGTGTGCAGGACACCTGACAAATTAGGGATGTCGATGGCATCAATGGAGCTCCTTAGACTTCGAATCGAGTCAGGGAGTGGACTGTATTGGTTTGGGTATTTTTATTTATGCATATGTGTAACAACCCCGTCATTATGACTACAAGCGACTCAATGCAAAAGTTTTTTTTTTTTTTTTTTGGCGCAGGAAGAAAACAACAACAACAGTTAAACAACACAGCTTGACAATGAACACAACACACGCAGATTGGGAAATTAAAAACAATGACTCAACATACTAGCACATCATGCAACTGGAAGAAACATGCAATAATCAATAGACAGACAAAAACAACTACCCACCCGACACAAGCAATATAACGCCTACAAGCTTGTGAGTGTTTCATGGAAACCTGCACAAGAAATCTAGCTAAAGAAAGTACAAACAAAGATTATCAAGAAAGGAAGAGAGATTCAATATGGAAGAATGAGAAAATATATTGACACTACTCCAATGAGATGATAATTGATACATAAATCATGATCAATATGATACAATCAATGAGTGGAATACACTCATATATAGGGAAAAAATTCCATAATTAATAAAAACAATCAAGTAGTTAGATTTCCTTAGGAATGCATGCATGCATAATAGTGATGGTAAAAATAGAAAGTCTAAAATAGAACTAGTCAGTTAACTCCCATTGAACTAGTGTGTCGAAAATAGAAATTTCTCCAACATGCCCCCTGAACATCACCATGGAGTAAAAAATGAGTCCCGACAACTAGGCCATTTTAGGTACTCATGTACAATGCAACTAATGAATACTGAATAAAAACGAGGAAAGAGGGAAAACCATGTGGGAACAAAACCCCCCCTCAAAAGATAATGTATCAAAAGAAGAAAATGACAACTGCTAGGAAACTGTGTTCTTCACTACAAGACGATATCGCAAAGTCCGAAACTTCTGCTCATTGAAAGTCTTCGTGAAGATGTAGAAATCTTTATGGATCTGATGAATTCCTTTGGCAACTTGTCGGACCTTGTACCTCTTGATCCTGTGGACCCATCTGCACCTAAAAATATTCCTTTCTAGTGGACATGGAACCAGATTGCAAGTTTGGTTCTAATAGATTTCATAATGGATTTCCCACAACCCATAATGGATTTCCCACAACCCATAATGGATTTCCCACAACCCTATTGTAGTTCCGTGGATTAGTAGATTTAACCATATAGCAATGCATGGGCATCACAAGTTCTGAAGCTAAAAATACATGAGAAGGCTCCTCATGCTTAGATTGAGTCCTCCTAGAATCCAATGGATTCCCTACAAGGTTGCCTGCTTCCTGAAGTGTGAACTGTTCCTTCTTAGGCATATGTCGAAGCTTCAACACTAGCTTCTTATTTGTATGTACTACCTTCTTATTTCCATGTACATAATCTGAGTGTAGGGAATCATTTCTGATGTCTGAAACTGATGGAAGAACAAGAGTATATGCATGTTGCATTGGAGATGCATGTGAAGTACTCTCCTTATGTGTAAGTAGAATAAAGGAGTCATCGCCAGAAAACTCAGTGAATTTATACAACCTTGACTTGTGATCCACCTCACCAATTGCAATAATGGAATTGTCATGCATGTCAATTATTGAAACTAAATTTGATGTAAATTCAACCTTTTTTCCTTTCTAAGTGATCTGATAAACTGAGAGCAGATTCATGGAAATCTATTGAACATGTAAAACATTCTCAAAACTATCATTGTGGAATTCCACTCTCCCTTCTCCTGCTACTGCTACTAGAGTATCATTCCCCATGAGAATAGGGGGTCTTGAGCATGGAATCAAAGAAGAGAAAACTTCATCTTTTGTTTCCATATAATGGGATGCACTAGAATCTATAATCCATGAATCAGATGAGGAATTAATTGCAACTAGAGAATGATGATTACCTTTCTTAGAAGAAAGATATTCTTCCTTCTGTTTCTTGACTCCCTCTGGAATGAAGTTTCCAAGGTTGTTTTGCTGAAGTGCCTGTGCCATAAGATCGATCCATTTCTTCATGCATGTAGATTCTTCATGATTCATTTTATTGCAGTAAGTGCACTACTCTCTCTTCTTCTTCTTCTTCTTGGAATTTGAAGATTCTTTGGAACCTAAAGAATCGTTAAAGGGCTTGGAATATCCCGACTTCCCGTTATGTTTTGATGAACCTCTTCCATTATGCATGGTGAGTTTATGTTCTTTGGGATCTTTCATGAGGCCTATCTATATGAATTTTGTCTACTCTTGTGTAAGAGACTCAATGAAATGAGCCAACATAGGCATTTTCCAATTTGTTCCAAAAAGACATATGCGAGAATGGAAATTGGAGACATATACAGTGTATTCTGGTCCTAGCTTGGCCAATATTGTTAGAATAAGTTGTTTGTCTTGTGTATACTTATCAATACCACATTAGCCCAAGCTCAATAGAAAATATTTAAATTTAGTAAAAAAATCTTGTATATTATAAAAAAATTTAAGGTCTAAGGTATTCAACTCTACCTCAAGCATATGATTTCGCATCTCATCTTGCTTTCCAAAGAGTCCTTCCATGGTGGTCCAGATCTTGTTTGGATTCTTGCATGCAACAACATGAAACCATAAATCAATGGAGATTAACTCAAGAAGTAGTCCTATGGCCTCATCCTTATGGTTCTCCCATCTCATCTTCTCAATTGTTGATGTAGGTTCCGTTTCTATCACCATCGTCAAATTATACAATTCTTTCCTTTTGAGTTGGAATTCTCCCTTGGGCTTCCAATCAAAATAATTGTATAGTGTGAGGATTACCACCAAGTTTGATTGTTTAAAATTTTTCCCATACATCTCTTTCACTGTTTCTAAGAACCCCTAAAAATTTACTCTCAATCTGCAAGTGAAAAATTAAGAAATCACAACAGAAAGGGCACTTTAAGTGAAAAATTGTATCAGTTTCAGGAGATGATCTTGCGACTTAATTTCTGAGCAAACAGTGAAGAATATCGCCAAACGGTTGAAAACCCACTTCCAAAATGGGCTGATTTACTTTCTAATTGAGTCGTTTCCTCCAAAACGTAATATGTTGGGAGTAATGAATGTAGAAAGGTACAGTCACAGATTCATATCAGTTTTAGGAGGCTATATTGCAACTTACTTTCTGAGAAAACAATGAGGAATCTTGCCAAGCGGTTGAAAAACCATTTCCAAAATGGGCTGATTTACTTTCCACACTGGCTGTTTCTTCCAAAACAAAATATTTTGGGAGGAATAAATGTTGAAAGGTACGAGCACGGATTTAGCTCACCGAAACTCCAGTTTTCCTTATTCGTTGGCTTTCCTGGCTTGCTCCAAGCAACATAGCTCTAATACCATGTCAGTGTTTCATGGAAAACTGCACAAGATATCTGGCTAAAGCAAGTACAAACAAAGCTTATCAATAAAGGAAGAGAGATTCAATATGGAAGCATGAGAAAATATATTCACACTACTCCAATGAGATGATGATTGATACATAAATCATGATCAATATGATACAATGAATGAGTGGAATACACTCATATATAGGGAAAAACATTCCATAATTAAGAAAAACAATCAAACAATTAGCTTTCCTTAGGAATGCATGCATGCATAATAGTGATGGTAAAAATAGAAAGTCTAAAATAGAACTAGTTAGTTAACTCACATTGAACTAGTGTGTCAAACATAGAAATTTTTCCAACAAAGCTAAGGGTCAACATCAACAATCCGACACAACGAATTTGATGATCAGTAACTAGAAACCTATATGGTGCGCAAAATCCAATGCATTAAGGAGTTACAAATCAAGTACCAACATCAATTACAAAGAACAATACGCCCACATTGGGAAGCACAAGACTCCAACCAGGTTATCATTCATATGTATCCATTAGGGCACGCAATGATCCCCTCATCAGAAGTCATGCCGTCACAAGGCGATAGGCGTGACATTAATCCATGGCGCAACATAACATATCTAGACCTTTAACCCAAGAAAAATCCCACATGCTAGGAGAGCAAAATTTTTCAATAATACACGAAGACTATACCAAGCACCTGATCAACGAGTCCACAAGATGCAAGGTGACATCATTCAAAATTTAATTGTGCAACTAACTAAAGGGTTTCTTGTTTCCTACAAGGAACTCATATGGTGTAACAACTATGACCAACCCCCATTTACAATTCAACTTAAGGCATAGGCATACGGTAACCAATTAATTGTTTAACTTTTAACAATTTAGTTAATAAAACTATTAAACCCTCAACCTTTAATCTTGTGCAAGCCATTAAACTATTATATAGATAAACCATAAATCATTAGCTCTTAAACCATTATGACTAAGTGAAAATGAGTGAATCTATTACCAATTAATCTATTAAGCAATTAATCTATCACTGTTTCAGCAATTAATCTATTCCATTGCAACATTTAATCTATCATGGAAAAAGTTAAACGCTGATATTAAGGCTATAAAGTAGTGATTGATTTACTAAAATCCAATATACGAATCAACTATTAATATTCGGAAATTATGGAAAAAGTTAATGAGAATTAATATATATGAAAATGTTATGCAAATTTATATCCGAGAAGATAAAATGAATATCAGAGAATCTTTTAAGACAAAGTTAAAAAGACTATTGTGGCCATAAAGCAAATATTAGAATACAAAAATATAATTCGTTCTGCTAGTCTTCAGACCACTCAGCGCTGCCAACAGCTGGATACTACAATCAATTCTCTGACAAATCAACATTGTTTGTGGCTGGGAACAGTCAAGGAAAAGTTATAGTAAGACAAACATTCTTATTGTTTTATTCTTATAGCAGACAGATGGAAAATCTGGGTGTGTTTTCCATAACCTTTTCAAGATATTTTTGCATATTATTTAACTAGAAATTGAATTTAAAAATATATTTACTACAGACTTTTTCAATTGAATCAATAAATAATATGTAAAACGAATATCAACGGTGGTCAACCCGACATTAAAAATATTTCCAACAAATGGCATACTGAATGTGCAAGAATGGTAACGATTTATCAGACAACCCCCTTTCATTTCAAGGAATGCCAACAATTTTCCAGCATGGAAATTATACCGAATATGTACATGGAATATATAAAGAACAACATAATTTGCCCATCTAGATTATGTAAAGAACACCACGAAATGTACAACAAGCAACGATTTGTCAGTCATATAGATAAAATATATATGGAATATATTTTTAGTGTTTCATGGAAACCTGCACAGGAGATCTAGCTAAAGCATAAACAAACAAAGATTATCAAGAAAAGGAATAGAGATACACAATGGAGAATGAGAATCAATGCATATTATGATCTAATCAATGAGTGAGTGATCTTCACTCATATAGGAAATGACATCCTATAATTAAGAATGCATTCATAATAGTGATAGTCTAAGATTAGAAAGTCTAAAACAGAACTAGTCAGTTACCTCCCACTGAACTAGTGTGACGAAAATAGAAATTTATCCAACACCCGCCCTGAACATCACTATGGAGTTAAAAATGAGTCCCAACTACTAGGCCATTTTAGGTACTCATGTACAATGCAACTAATGAACACTGAATACAAATGAGGAAATAGGGAAAACCGCGTGGGAACAAACCCCCCCTCAAAAGATAATGTATCAAAAGAAGAAAATGACAGATTCTAGGCAACTATGTTCTTCACTGCAAGACGATCCCACAAAATATGAAACTTCGTCTCACCGAAAGTCTTCGTGAAGATGTAGAAATATTTATGGATCTGATGAATTCCTTTGGCAACCTGTCGAGCCTTATACCTCTTGATCCCATTGACCCATCTGCACCTGAAAATATTCCTTTCTGGTGGAAGTGGAACCAGATTCCAAATCTCGTTCTGTAGGAGTTAGTCATACTCCTTCTGCATGGCTTCTTGGCATAATCGATTTCCCACAACCCTATTGTAGTTATGTGGATCAGTAGATTTAACCATATAGCAATGCATGGGTATCACAGGTTCTGAAGCTGAAAGTAAATGAGAAGGCTCCTCATGCTGAGATTGATTCATCCTCGAATCCAATGGATTCCCTGCAAATTTGCCTTCTTACTGAAGTGTGGTATGTGCCTTCTTGGGCATCTGCTGAAGCTTCGACGTTGACTTCTTATCTAGCTGTACTACCTTCTTATTTCCATGTACAAAATCTGAGTGTATGGAATCATACCTAATGTATGAAACTGATGGAAGAACAAGACTATATGCATATTGCATGGGAGGTGCATGCAAAGTACTCTCCTTATGTGTAAGTAGAATAGAGGAGTCATCGTCATAAAACTTAGTGAATTTATACAACCTTGACTTGTGATCCACCTCACCAATTGCAATGATGGAATTGTCATGCATGTTAATTATTGAAACTGAATCTGATGTAAATTCAACGTTTTTACCTTTCTAAGTGATCTGATAAACTGAGAGTAGATTCATAGAAATCTTTGGAACATGTAAAACATTATGAAAACTACCATTATGGAGTTCCACTCTCCCTTCTCCTGCTACTACTATTGGAGTATCATTGCCCATGAGAATAGGGGGTCTTGAGTATGGACTCAAAGAAGAAAAAACTTCTTCTTTCGCTGCCATATGATGGGATGCACTAGAATCTATAATCCATGAATCATATGAGCAATGAATTGCAACCAGAGCATGATGATTACCTTTCTTAGGAGCAATATGTTCTTCCTTTTGCTTCTTGACTCCCTCCAGAATGAAGTTTCCAAGGTTGTTCTGTTGAAGTGCCTGTGCCATAAGATCGATCTATTTCTTCATGCATGTGGATTCTTCATGATTCAGTTTATTGCTGTAATTGCACTGGTTTCCCTTCTTCTTCTTCTTCTTGGAATTTGAAGAGTCTTTGGAACCTAAAGAATCATTAAAGAGTTTGGAATATCCCTCCTTCCCGCTCTGTTTGGATCACCTTTTTCCATCATGCATGGTGAGTGCATGTGCTTTGGGATCTTTCATTAGACCCATCTGTATGAGTTTTGTCTTCTCTTATGTAAGAGACTCAATGAACTGAGCCAACCTAGGAATTTTCCAATTTGTTCCAAAAAGACATCTGCCAGAATGGAAATGTGAGACATATACAATGTATTTTGGTCCTAGCTTGGCCAAGATTGTTAGAATAAGTTGTTTTTCTTGTGTAGACTTGTCAATACCTCATTCACCCAAGCTCAAAATCAAAGATTTAAATTTAGTAAATAAATCATGTATATTATCAAAACTTTTAGGGTCTAAGGTAATCAACTCTACCTCAAGCATATGACCTCGCATCTCATCCCACTTTCCAAAGAGTCCTTCCAAGGTGGTCCAGATCTCGTTTGGAGTCTTGCATGTGACAACATGAAACCATAAATCAATGGAGACTAACTCAAGAAGTAGTCTTGTGGCCTCATCCTTACGGTTCGCCCAACTTATCTTCTCAATCGATGATGTAGGTTATGTTTCTGTCGCCATCGTAAAATAATACAATCCTTTCCTTCTGAGTTGGAATTCTGCCTTGGTATTCCAATCAAAATAATTGTATGGTGTGAGGATTATGACCAAGTTTGACTGTATAATAGTTGTCCTATCCATCTCTCCCACTGTTTTTAAGAACCCCTAAAAATTTACTCTCAATCTACAAGTGAAAATTTAAGAAATCACGTCAGAAAGAGCACTTTAAGTGAAAATTCGTATCAGTTTCAAGAGATGATCTTTCGACTTACTTTTTGCACAAACAGTGAGGAATCTTGCCAAACGGTTGAAACCCCATTTGTAGAATGGGTTGATTTACTTTCAACGTGATACGTTTCCTCAAAAACTTAATATTTTGGGAGCAATCACTGTAGAAAGGTACGACCACAAATTCGTATCAGTTTAAGGAGGCTATCTTACAACTTAATTTATGAGAAAACGGTGAGTAATTTTGCCAAACGGTTGAAAACCCACTTGCACAATGGGTCGATTTACTTCTTAAGAAAACCGTTTCCTCAAAAGCTTAATATTTTGGGAGAAATCACTGTAGAAAGGTATGACCATAGATTCATATCAGTTTCAGGAAGATATCTTGCATCTTACGTTCTCAACGAATGGTTAGGAATATCACCAAACAGTTAAAAACCCACTTGTAGAATGGGTCGATTTACTTCCCGCGCAAGCCATTTCCTCAAAAAATTAATATTTTTTGAGAAATCACTGCTGAAAGGTACGACCATGGATTTAGCTTGCCAAAACTCTGGTTTTCCTTATTCTTTGGCTTGTCTGGCTTGCTTCAAGCAGAGTAGCTCTGATACCATGTCAGTGTTTCATGGAAACCTACATGGGAGATCTTGCTAAAGCATAAACAAACAAAACTTATTAAGAAAAGGAAGAGAGATACACAATGGAGAATGAGAATCAATGCATATTATGATCTAATCAATGAGTGATGGATCTTCACTCATATAGGCAATGGCATCCTATAATTAGGAATGCATGCATAAAAGTGATGGTCTAAGATTATAAATTCTAAAATAGAACTAGTCAATTAATTCCCACTGAACTAGTGTTAAAGTCTAAAATAGAACTAGTCAGTTAACTCTCACTGAACTAGTGTTACTTCCACCGAACTAGTGTGCCGAAAATAAAAATTTCTCCAACATATATAAAAAACATCACGATTTGCCTACACGAACTATGTAAAGAACACCCATGAAATGTACAACAAGAAACAATTTTTCAATCATATGATTTATATAAAAATATCTATGGTTTCCATACTGACTTTGTGCGTAATATATAAAGAGTAAAACAACCAGTGCAGTAGGTATGAGGATACCCAGGAATTCACCCAGAATAAATGAGGAACATTTGTGATTTACATACAAAGAATTTATGTGGGAATATAAGGAATAGAACAGTAAAAAAAACGTTGTGTAATCCATAACTAATTTACTGTCAACCACGATGATATCGCTGTCTATTGCCCATAATATATAAGAATACTTCAAGGAACTTTCAATGCGGAAAGAATAATGATATCCACGATTATCATACATAATCTACCACGCATGATTTACATACAGAACATTTATGTAGGAATATAAGGAATGGAACAATAAAAATCATTGTGTTTAAAGAAGATATATAGAGCATAAAAATTCGCTATTAGGCATAGGTATATATTCATTGGGATTTATAAAAAAAAAAACGTAGGGATTTTACCATTCCAAAACACTAGAATTCATCATAAAAAAAAACACAGAGATTTAATCAGAGTTTAATCAATCAAAACACAGAGTATGATCGAAGTTTAATCAATCAAATATGCAGAGTTCAATCGGAGTTTAATCAATCAACAACATAGATAATCGACACAATTCTCAGAATCAACGTAGAGAAACAAACGATGGTGGACTGGAGAGAATTTCTTGCTGGACAGAGTATGATCCTACAATTATTATCCATGCACATGAAAACAGGGCATTTGAATCTAAGTCTTTAAACACCGGAGTGATGACCATTGATTCGACTCCTAGCCGATTGCTCAGGCACAAACTAATAACTTAAAGGATCACATAGTAGAGGATAAAAACACAATCTGCATCCAGATCTTCTCTGTGGAGAAGCAAATAATGAAATAAAAGCATAATCAAGGAATAAAGAAAATGCAAGCAGGAGATACAAGAACGCAGCAAGGTTTTGAGTTTGGGGCTCATTTTGGCCATGCCCCAAGAGACAGTAACTTATAAATAAAGGATACATTGGATAGCAAGGGTTCTGACTAAATAAATCAAGCAACAAGGGGATTACAGGTACCGTAGGAATGCATGTACAATAAATCTCATGGCAATGAAATCTTCAACCGACTACAAAAAACTAAACATGTGTAAATTAAATTCATTGCAAGTAAAAACTTTAACAGGTGTACCTTAGCCAATTGCGAATGCTCCGGAGTCGTTGTCCTATGCATACTTCATCCAGGTCCTTCTTTCCAATCGATGTGACCTCACCAGTACCTCCCAGCCAATGCTATGGGTACTCTTATTCCCCCTGAGCCCCCCGAGTCACAAAGGGGCCACACACACAATACCGGTGAATGTTAGCACCCAACTCGCCTCGCAAGGTTGAGCTACCACTCATTACCCAAGCTGGGTATCCCAAATCCCACAAGAGAAAGTTCATTCAAGATAAAATTTCAGCGACGTAACGTTATGAAAAAACATGAGATCCATACTCCTCCTCCTCCATCCTTTTTATAGAGTTTTCAAGTAATTAGTTTCCCAAATTCTTATTAAATTCTTTTTTCATTTAATTAATTTCAAAAAACCTCCCGTGTACACATGTCGCCCGAGCCCCTAGTTGCACAAGAATTATTTATTTATTAATTAATTAATTATTCCTATTTCCCTCACCCACCAAGATAATTCCTAAAATTGTTATTCAGTGTCCCAATATTCCCTTACAATTCTTAAATGACTTACGCTTTACTTAATTACTAGTTGAGTTCATAAATAGAAAGTCCCAAAGACTAGATTCCTAACTAAGTTAGACATTCAACTTTTTTTTCAAGTCTCCCCTTTTCTTTAAGTTTCCCTTTTTCCTTAAGTTTCATATTTCTTTTATGTTACCCCATTTTCCCTATTTAACTAAAAATCAATTTAGCAAGTCTAGATAAAACAACCATTTCCCCTTTTCCCCTTTTAATTAAAAATTAAATTAGCAGATGTAGATAAAAAAAACCATTACCCCCCTTTTTAAAAGTTTAATTCTCCAATATAATCTTTTTTTTTTTAATAAACAAAGTTTGAATTTCTTTACCCTCTTCTTGTTATATGTCTAAATATTTTTGTTCAGGGGTTCTTCTTAGACCTAGGTTTTACATTCACTAGGTTGGGCGACACTTTTAAGGGAAACATTGTTTTTAAACTTTGCTTATCATATCATTCATTTTAAGGCCGACCAGGTCCTAAGGAGGCATAGTTTTCTAGGCACTAGGTTTATTCATTTACTAGTTAAAATCACGACATGCCTTCCAGGACACACTACGTTCTCCAAGGGTTCCATGTGCCTCTTTCCATTTTCCTTGCACGACATTCCCTTCAAGACACACTACATGCTCCAAGGGTGTCACTCACCTCTTTCCATTTTCCTTGCGCGATGTGCCCTTCAAGACGCACTACGTGCTCCAAGGGTGCCACTTGCCTCTTGACTGAATTTGGTAAACATCAAACCACTGGAGTCAATACACTACCAGGTGATGTTATGGGAGACTAAGGGCCTCTAAGGAATAAGGCCTCTGCCTTATTGGGCACCCCTTAGAATCATCACGATCGATTGCCACAGTTTTCCCTCACGACATCGTGGGTCTTCTCAAACTAGGTAATCGTTAACCTACAATTCAAGCCACGATGGGAGTGTTGGTAGGTTGCACTAGGGTTGTTGCCACACCTCTTCCTCAATGTATCTAGTTGTCCTACATGACCCCTCTACTCCAAATGTGAGTCTATTCGACAAGCTATTGTTATCCTGCATCCATCAACGAATCATGTCAGCACTAATAATCAATCATCATAACATCTAATCATATGTACATATGTCACATCAATGACATTCAAACCATAATAGTCCACTCCCTGAATCGATTTGGAGTCCAAGGGGTTTCATCGATACCTTTGCATCCTCAATGTCTAGAGTCCTGCACACTCAGGAGAACCCAGTCAATAGCACATGTCTATGTAAATACAAAAAAATAACATATCATTAGATCCACAATAGATCATAATCATAATCAAAATGATCAATAGTACAATAACCCAGATCAATTGCATGCAAGTGTCCTAAAAGAATAAGTTCGCTTAGTGCGTGCAAGAGAAGGATATTGGCTCAAAGAATAAGTTCTCTCAGTGCGCGCAAGAGCTAGACTTATATTGGCAAGAATAAGTCTAGCTACAAACAAAAAAGGAAACTAATGATGCATATCATATGCGTCCTCCCAGGTCACCGAGTGCGGATTATAGTTGTCCCATTGGAACTTGACTTGATCTACTGTTCGACATTGTAGTTATCGAAAGAGATGCTACATGATGTGTATTGGTTCTGCCGTGAGCACACCCTCATCAGATACCTACAAGGTACTCATGTCAATAACATGTGTAGGATCACTAACATAATGTCTCAAAACAGATATGTGAAAAACATCGTGCAAATGCCTCAAAGAATCAGGAAAGGCTAGTCGATAGGCCACGGGCCCCTTCCTTTCCACAATATCGAAAGGTCCCATGAACCTAGGAGAGATTTTATCACCCTTTCCAAACTTGATTAAACTCTTATGTGGTTTCACCTATAAGAAGAATTGATCACGAACTTCATAACTATGATCGACACGATGCACATCAACATAACTCTTCTGCCGATCCTAAGCTTCCTTGATCCTTTGTCATATAGTTTGCATTTTATATTCCATTTCCTGGATCGCTTATGGTCCCACCAAGATCCTATCCTCAAGCGGGTCCCAAGTCAAAGATGTTCGACACGGTCTGCCATAAAGAAACTCAAAAGCCGCCATCTCAATGGTGCTTTGATAACTGTTGTTATATGCAAATTCTACCAGTGGTAAGAATTGTTGGCATGTTTACAGGAAGAGCATGCTTTTCATTGATGGCAAGAACAACAATGATGATGGTATGGTTATAGGCAAGCACAACAGTGACATTGGTAGGTTTATAGTTGGGAGTGCGCTTGTCATTGATGGCAATAAAAGTGATGGCAAACAGGAAATCAAGGAAGAACAATAGTAGCAATGGCAGGAGATGGTTCGTAAGTCCAGATAGGAGGAGTGCGCAAATGGAAAAAATATCTTGGGCATTAGATATGAGCGCGAAGACTAGCCATCGTTGGATCTAGGAGAATGTGCATGACCTTTAAGTGCAAGGAGAAGCGAGCTTACACAGTCCCAAAAGCAGGAGGACCTTCCATCATCGAGGACACGTGGAAAAAGATGAGAAATATCGCAAAATCATGAATTGGGAGAATGGAGGTGAGCAGTCCTCCAACTTCACGAAATAGGAAGTCGAGATAAGATCTGGGCCATTAGATCTGGAGAAAATATGAAGGACTAGCCACTGTTAGATCTAGCAGAGTAGCAAGGAGTATAATCCCAGGAGTCATTCAACACTCCAAAGCTGCAAAGGAATCCTGTCCGTCCATTTAGGTAGGACACATGGTTAAATATCAAAATTTCGCTGACTGAAAGGTTAGAGGAAGGAGGTGCTCTAACCTCTCAAACTTGCGATATGATATGAGCTGTTGGATCGAGGACTAATATAGGCCATCAGATCCAGGAGGTGAATGTGGAATACCATGTCAGCAAGGATAGGTGACAGCCTACGTCAACAAGGACATGTGGTGCAATCATACAAGGACAAGTGTCAAGTTGATTCGGCAATTCAGGCCATTGGAAATCACAATTCTGAGTGACATGTGGCCACCACTCGGGTCACGACACATCATCGAGTGATGTCATTTTGGGAGTTTATTTTCGATAGTTTTAGCTTCATCACTTCCCCAAAGTCCCGAAGGCTGAAGTCTCAGGGTAGAGGATAGTCCTTGGATCAATGAGAAATCTCGACCGTTGATCTGATATGGATCGATTTCAGTGTTCGCAGATCATGAATTCCAGAGGAAGGAGTTGTTGGAACTCGTGATATGGAAGGTCGCGAAATGATCCTACCCTTTGGATCCAGAGGACACGTGGTCAATTGGGATTTAGCTGACTTGCAAATCAGGAAAGTGAAAGGCAGTGTTGAGTGAACTCGCGATATGCGAGGTCACGATATGATCACAACTGTTGGATCACAGAATGTTGTGGACCGTTGATATAGAGAGAGAAGTGCTCGGTTGATTGGCGAGTGGTCATAACTCATGATCATGTCGTCAGGAGTTAGAGGGAGGAGCTAGAGTAACCAAGATCCATTTTGGGTACCGGAAGTTGGAGGAGTCAAGGGACTCATGGGAGAATCCCCGAAACACAAAATTGTGAAATGCAGTTTCAAGTTAAGTTGTGGTCATCGTCGGTGGTCATGTAAGGGGAAGGAGTTGGCATGTTTCTAAGCTCCATTTCAAATATTGTGAGTTGGGACATACAAAGCAACTCGCACCAGGAGTTCGTGATATGCGAAATCGCGATGCACCCTTCTTGCTTGGCCCTTGGTCACATCCAAGGTGACATCGTCGAAGGATTAAGGGAGGAGCTATCATGTCACTGGGATCCACATTGGAGATCATTGAGATCACCAAGCGCCCTATTGAATAAGCACTTGGTTACATCTAGTGGTCACTTGGAGAGGCATATTCCACCTGGTGCTAGTTCACGATGAATCGTTGATCTTTGGTTTCGACTTCCAGTAAGATATCAACCGTTCAAAGTCTTTAACATCCAAAAAAGCCATATTTGATTGGTTGTAACTCCCAGAACAAAGTGATGGTGTCTACCAAACAATTCAAGGAGCTATAGAGTGATCTCCATAGGAGCTAAAGAGTCTTGAGGAATATTCCTGTGGAATGAAGACTATTCAAAGAGACAATTGAAAGATGGGAAAGTGTTGAAGTGTGTAATTGAAACAGAGAGGATAGGCTCAACTGTGATAGAGAGGACAAAGAGTCTCAACTTCCAGAGAAGCTAAGGAATCTCAGCATAATTCCCACTGATGATGATGAGATTCGGTAATGCCAAAGAAGACGAAGAGTCTCTACTGCCAGAGAAGCTAAGGAAACTCAACATAATGACCATGGATGAAGAGAATACTCAGTGTAACCGCTAGAGGGGATGAAGAGTTAGTGGTCTGATATGGCAGATGAATTGGCATTATAAATATATGTAGAACAAAGAAGTGAAGGTTGCTTTTGCAAAGAGTAATTTCACATGGGAAATAGCTTGTTGTGGGCAGGAGCTGAAAAACACAGAAGAGGCGTAACACATAGACTAGAAAGAAGATGCAGAGCATAAAGAGAAGCAGATGAAAGAAACAAAGAAGTATATCAGATACAATGAAATAGAAATCCGAGGTGTGGATGCAAAGACATCGCAGAAGATTAGAAAGCTCAAGAGGATGAAAGAAGGAAGACACTGATGCAGGCAGAGAAAGGCAGTGTAGCAGAACAATGATGAGACTGATAAGACATTAATGAACATTATATCACTGTAATAAGTTTCAGTAGAAAATATTTATAATCAGGGTGGTAGGGAGGTGCTAGGCAGGGCTGTTTTCCTCAGAGGTTTAAGTAGGTTCTTGAACATAGGGAGTTGTAGCTTCCATCTGGTTGCAGCTAGAAAAACCAGGGTTGCAGGGTGGTGCAAGGGAGAAATGTTGTTCTCTGTTGGTGCCTGTGTGACTGGAAGTTGGTGCTTCCATCCAGTTGGTGCTGTAACACTTAGGGATTTGTTGCTTCCTTCTAGTAGGTGCTAGAGAATCCAGAGAGTTGGTGCTGTTAGTAAGTTGCATATTTCAAAATAGAGGTGGTAGCCTCACAATGAGTTGGAGCTCATAAGTATGATAATGTACAGAATGTAAATATTACTTATCATATCAAGAAGAAGAGGTTTTTACCCTTTATGGGTTTCCTCAGGAAAATCAGTGTCTCTGTATATTCCGTGTGATTGATCATTGTATATCTATGCATGTTAAGTTATCAACAACACATTAAATAATAATCTAGAAAGAATAAATAATCACAGGAAAAGTTTTCAAGCTTATATATATATAACTGATTCACCCCCCCCCTCTCAGTTATATTTCCAACAATTGGTATCAGAGCAGGTCCCTTTGATCAAAGGTAGATCCATAAGCTTGAACATGATGAGTCATGATGGAGGTTCAACTAATAGGCCCCCTAAGTTTGATGGAACAAACTTTTCCTTCTGGAAAATAAGGATGAGAACACATTTAATATCATTGGGTGCTGATGTTTGGGATGTCATTGCAACGGGGTATGTGAAGCTTGTAGCCTTGGCCTCAAAATATGATAAGCTAGAGTTTATCTTTAATGTGAAAGAAATGAATTCCATCCTCAGTGGAGTTACTGAAGCCAAGTTTGTCAAAGTCATGCACTGTGATTCAACAAAAGTTATGTGGGACAAGATGATAAGCAGTTATGAAGGTGATGAAAAAGTGAAAGATGAAAAACTTCAGACTCACACAATAAAGTTTAAGAAGTTAAAGATGGATGAAGACAAAACTATTAGTAAGTACTTTTTACGTATGGAAGGACTTGTTAACATTATGAAAGGGATAGGTGAAATGATAGCTGATTCTTTTCTAATCCAGAAAATATTAAGATCTCTTTCTGATAGATTCAATCCAAAAGTTTCTACAATAGAAGAACTGAATGATCTTAAGAATTTGTCTATTGATGAAATCCTAGGAACTCTAACTTCTTATGAAATGAGGATTATTAAAGATAAATCTACCACTACATAAGCATCTTTTAAAGCAGATAAAAACACAGACTCCGATATAGATGAGATTGAAGAATTTTTTTTGAGAAGACTAACGAAAGGATTAGGCAAATACAAAGGTAAGTTTCCCTTCAAATTTTCCAATTGTGGTAAGATCGGTCATTTGGAAAATAAGTGTCCACACAAGAAGAAGGATCAAAAATCTAAAGGTGAAGAGAAGTACAAATCCAAAGGACTTGATAAAAAGAAAAGTTTATGTGTAAACAATGATGACTCTTTAGAAGACACCGATAGTGACTCTTCATGTGAAGATAAGGTAAATGAATTCATGCTTATGGCCAAAGAGGATTATAATAATGAAATCAAAGGAAGTGATGATAATAATGAAGAAGTTGTGGTTGACTTGGAAGGAGAGTTGATCAACGCCTTGGAAGAGATTGACATACTCAGACTTAAGAAGAGAAAGAAAAAACAATTGTTGATACAGTTCAAGAAAGGCAGTAAAAAACATGATGAAGACTTTGCCCTACTAAAAGTGGAATTAGAAGAGGCAAAGAAAATAGAGGACATTCTGAAACAACAATTATCAGAGAAGAAGGAAAGATGTGAAGCTCTGGAAAAAGAAGTAGTGAAAACTAAGAAAGAGTTGGAGAAGTTTCAAGCCTTGTATCATAAGAATCTTTCAAGTATCAAAGCCTCAGAAGGATTAGCCACCATTCTAAATCAACAAAGGAATCCAAAGTTGAAAACTGGTCTGGGTTATGAAGAGGGATCAAGTAGTGGTCATCCAAGCAACAAATACTTCATCAAGTTTGTCAAATCTACAACCAATGACGACAAAAAAACCTGCAGAAACAAAGGAAGATAATCAGCCTCCTAGGAGGAGTAAAGAAAAAGGTACCAGAACTGAATCTGTAGAGCAAAAAAATAATACACTCCCTTCTCAAGGAAATGATTAGCATGGAAGAAATTGTCCTGCTCAAAGAAGACAACCATTTTCAAGGTACAAAGATTTTTTCTATGGATATTGTTTCTACTGTTCTAACTTTGGCCACAAAGCTATAAATTGTTCCTTAAGATTTAGACATGAGAAATTAAGATTTTCAAGGAATAAATATCTGCCAGAACAAAGAATGAGACAGCCAAGTAACAAACCATCACAGATTGCAAATTGTCAAATTAAGTTTAAAGACATGCAATTGAGGAGGTCAAGAAATAATAAATAGTCAATGAGTAGACAATGCCGTAACAATCATTTTGACCTATTGAACAATGATCTTGAATGCTACAACTATCATAACTTTGACCACAAAGCTGAAAAATACCACTTGAATAATTACAAATCAAATCCAAGGATAAATCTCTTAGCTAGAAAGGCCAACACATGGAAAAATAAAGATAGTGAAAATGGTGGTCTAGTACTTTCAAATCAACAAGAAAAGGACTCCTGGATTATAGACAATGGATGTTCTAGGCACATGACTGGAGAAAAGGATAATCTTCTTCTTATAAGAAAAATCAAAAAAGGAAATGTGATCTTTGAAAATGATGAACCAGGTAAAGTCAAGGATAAAGGGATGGTGAGTTTGAGTAATGGCAAAGGAAATTCCCAGGATGTTCAACTTGTGGATGGTCTGAAACACAATTTCCTCAGTACAAGTCAAAAGTGTGACAGAGGCAATGAAGAGGTATTCATGTCCAAAGAGTGTAAGGTAAATGTAAACTCGGGACAAGTGGTGGCTAAAGGCATAAGAACAAATAATGACATTGATATTGAATCCTCCCATGCAAGTAAAGAAGAAGGCTTAGATACAACAAAAGAATGTTCTGTTAACATTTATCCCATTGAAGAAGTAGAAGAAGAATCATGTCATAAGCCGGAAGAAAATTTTTTGAAGGTTGAGAATTCAAACACCCAAATCAAGTTCTTGAATAGCTCATTAGCCTGGATAAGATCTTGAATATTCAAAGATCACAAATTGACAAATCTGATATTGGATACAACAAGGTAGAAATCAGTGCTCCTAAGAAACCTGATACAAGTCCTACATTTGTAAAAAGGAAAAGTAGGTATGAGAGTGTTTGTAGTGTTTTTCTCTTGTGATGAATATGGTCATAAAATCCTTGGGTTGTAAGAATCATGGAAGAAAAATGAATTTGTAGTAATAGAGATCGATGAGAATCAATGGGCATATCCAATGGTTGTTTGATAAGTACAAGCTACAATTGCGCAGTATTCCGGTAGGACAACAACATCCACAGTAGTAGCATTCTAATGTACAAAATGATATACATGACATCCTAAAGAGATAACAAGAGGAGAGACTCTATCAGGGAAAGATAATATTTTAGAAACAAAGGGGGAGAATGGTCAGAAGTAGAGAGAGAAGAGTGACAGGGGGATTCATTCAGTTATGACAAGAAACAATTGATAAAGGAGTCATAGTAAGAGAGGTGAGAAATATTGAGTATTCTACAGAGGATATAGCAGAAGTTGACGGTGAACAGGCCCAAGAATCAGAAGGAGAAGACTCTGGTTTTAGATAGAAATAATATGCAGGACTCAAATAAGAGAGTCCATCCTGTCACAGGGAGTATGTGTTGGTTGAATATATGATACCTCCGACAAATACTGCAACAGCTCAGGGGGAGCATGTTTACTTTGACATTGATGTCAAACGGGGAGAAAAGGAGTGGGCACAGCCATTCAGGGTTCCCATCAATGCCAAAGGGGGAGATTGTTGGAATGTTTACAAGAAGAGCATGCTTTTCATTGATGGCAAGAACAACAATGACGAAGGTATGGTTAATGCAAGCACAACAACGACATTGGTAGGTTTACAATTGGGAGTGCACTTGTCATTGATGGGAAGAACAATGATTACAAATAGGGAAGCAAGGAAGAACAACATCAGCGATGGCAGGAGATGGTTCGTAAGTCTAGATAGGAGGAGCATGCATATGGAGAATAGATCTCGGGCATTCTATCTAAGCACAAAGACTGACCATCATTGGATCTAGGAGAACGTGCATGACCTTTAAGTGCAAGGTGAAGTGGGCTTACAAAGTCCCGAAAGTAGGAGGACCGTCCATCATCGAGGACGTGTGGAAGCAGATGAGCAGTATCATAGAATCGTGAATCGAGAGAATGGAGGTGAGCAGTCCTCCAACTTCACAAAACGTGAAGTTGTGATAAGATCTGGGCCGTCAGATTTAGACAAAATACGAAGGACTAACAACCGTTAGATCCAGCAAAGCTGCAAGGAGTATAAGCCTAGGAGTCATTAAACACTCCAAAGCTATGAAGGAATCCTGGCCATCCATTTAGGTAGAACATGTGGCTAAAGATCAACATTTTTCTGACTGAAAGGTCATACGAAGGAGGTTCTCTAACCTCTCAAACTTGCGATATGATATGAGTCGTTGGATTGAGGACTAATCTGGGCCGTCATACCCAGGAGTTGAATGTGGCAGACCATGTCAACAAGGACACGTGAAACCTACGTCAGGAAGGACACGTGGTGCAATCATACAAGGATAAGTATCAAGTTGATTTAGAAATTCAGGCAACTGGAAATCACAATTATGAGTGACACATGGCAGCCACTCGGGTCATGACACGTAATTGAATGATGTCATCCGAGAGTTTAGTTTTGGGAGTTTTAGCTTCATCACTTCCCCAAAGTCCCGAAGGCTGAAGTCCTAGGGTGGAGGATAGTCATTGGATCAACGAGAAATCTCGACCATTGATTTGATATGGATCCATTTCATCATTTTTGCAGATCTAGAATTCCAGAGGAAGGAGTTGTTGGAACTGACGATATGGAAGCTCACAAAATGATCCTAGCCTTTGGAGCCAGAGGACATGTGGTGAGAGATTAGGATTTTGCTGACTCGTAAATCAAGAAAGTCAAAGGTAGTGTTGAGGGAACTAGTGATATGTGAGGTCACAACATGATCACAACCGTTGGAACACAGAATGTTGTGGATCGTTGATCATGAGAGTGAAGCACTTGGTTGATTGGTGAGTGGTCATAACTCATGGTCACATTGTTGGGAGTTAGAGGGAGGAGCTAGAGCAGCCAAGCTCCATTTTGGGTACCGAAAGTTGGAGGAGTCAAGGGACTCAAGGGAGAATCCCCGAAATGTGAAATTGCAAAATGCAGTTTCACGTTAAGCTGTGGTCATCGATGGTGGTCACTTAAGGGGAAGAATATAGAACTCTACTAAGATCCATTTCAGATATCATGAGTTGGGAGATACGAGGCAACTCTCAACAAGAGTTCGTTATATCCAAAATCACGACATGCCCTCCTTGCTTGGCCCTTGGTCACAGCCAAGGTCACATCGTCAAAGGATTAAGGGAGGAGCTAGCATGTCGTTGGGCTCCACATTGGAGATTGCCGAGATCGCCAAATTCCCTATTGAATAAGCGTTCAGTCATAGCTAGTGGTCAGTTGGAGATGCATCTTGCGCCTGGTGCCAGTTCATGTGGGGATAGTTTAAGATGAACTGTTGATCTTTGGTTTCACCTTCCAGCAATATGTTGACTTTTCAAAGTCTCCAACAACAAAAGAAGCCATAGTTGACTGGCTGTAACTGCCAGAATGAAGTGATGGCGTCTGCTAGAGAATTCTAGGAGCTGTAGAGTGATCGTCAAAGGAGATGAAGAGTCTCGAGGAATCTGCCAGTGGAATGAAGACTGTTCAAAGAGACAATTGACGGATGGGAAAGTGTTGAAGTCTGTAACAGAAGTAGAGAGGATAAGCTCAATTGTGATAGAGAGGAAAAAGAGTCTCGACTTCTAGAGAAGTGAAGGAATCTCACCATAATGCCCACTGATGATGATGAGATTTGGTAACGCCATAGAAGACGAAGAGTCTCCACTTCCAGAGAGACTAAGGAACCTCAACATAATGACCATGGAGGAAGAGAAGACTCAACGTAACCGCCAGAGGGGACAAAGAGTTAGATTTATGATTTGGTAGAGGAATTGGCATTATAAATACATGCAGAACAAAGAAGTGAAGGTTGCTTATGTGGAGAGTAATTTCACATGGGAAATAGCCTACTGTGGGCAGGAGCTGAAACACACAGAAGAGGCGTAACACATAGATTGGAAAGAAGACACAGAGCATAAATCATAATAGATGCAAGGAACAAAGAAGTATATCAGAGACAATGAAAGAGAAATTCAAGGTGTGGATGTAGAGATAGATCAAAAGATCAAAAATCTCAAGAGGATGAAAGCATGAAGACATTGATGTAGGTAGAGAAGGGCAGTGTAGCAGAATAGTGATGAGACTGGTAAGTCATTAATGAACATTATATCACTGTAATAAGTTTCAGTAGAAAAGATTTATAATCATGGTGGTAGGGAGGTGCTAGGGAGGACTGTTGTCCTCAGAGGTTCAAGTGGGTACTTGAATACAAGGAGTTGTAGCTTCCATCTGGTTGCAGCCAAAAAAACTAGGGTGGCAGGGTGGTGCAAGGGAGAACTGTTGTTCTCTGTTATACAAGTTGGTGCCTGTGTGACTAGAAGTTGTTGCTTCCATCCAGTTGGTTCTGGAACACTTAGGGAGTTGTTGCTTCCTTCTAGTAGGTTTTAGAGAATCCATAGAGTTGGTGCTCTTAGAAAATTGTAGCTTGCAAAACAGAGGTGGCATCCTCACAATGAGTTGGATCTCATAAGTATGATAATGTAAATAATTTAAAGATTACTTATCATATCAAGAAGAAGAGGTTTTTACCCTTTATGGTTTTCCTTAAGAAAATCAATGTCTCTATGTATTCTGTGTGATTGATCATTGTATATCTATGCATGTTAAGTTATTAGAAACACATTAAATAATAATCTAGAAAGAATAAAGAATCACAGGAAAAGTTTTCAAGCTTATATATATATATATATATATATATATATATATATATATATATATATATATATATATA
>JZKD02S2301109.1:349052-360905 GCA_000966675.3 Picea glauca | reverse complement strand
AAGCAAGGATTGCTTGAGGAGTTTTATCCTTCCATAAGGATTAATATATGGTGTTACCCTACCTCAAGGGTTTTCTCTATTTCTTGTGTTCATGTTATAGTGAATGGTTTATGGTCTATTCTTGGTATTATTGAAGTATATTTCTAGATCTGGTATAGGTATTTAACAGAACCTTAGTAGTTCTAGGAATTTGTTTATCAGATATTCCATATCCATTTGAACAAGTCGTAGCTCATAAAATTCTTTGGTTTTTCTTTCATAGTAGCTTTCAGATAGGTACTATTTCTTAAAGTATTTCTTAAAGTCTGACCATTCCATTTGTTTTTCTTTTAGACTCTTGGCCAACTTTAGGTCTTTCCACCATATGTTGGATTTCCCTTTCATATTATAGATGGCCATTCTGACCTTCATATTGTTGGAATAGTTGTATATCTGGAAATACTTCTTGATGTCTAATAACCATGCTTCAACTTCCTCCCTTGTTCTGGATACCCCATCAAAGGTAGATGGTTTTATTCTCTTAAACTCTTCCTCAAGGTGATCTACTTGTTTCTTCTTTCTTCCTGTTTTTGTTTTATCTTCAGCTGAAGGTGTACCTTGAGATGAGTTGTCCCCTTTTTCTACTTCAAGACCATAATTCTTGGAGGTTCTTTTACTGATTTCTTCTTCCTAGTTATCGTCTTTTGGGATTTTATTTTTCACTGTACTTCATAGTAGGACTTCATTTATTTCTTGTTGTTCCTACTATGCCTTTTTCAGTTTCTAATTGTCTACCTTGAAAACCTGTAGCTCAACAATGAGATTTATCATCGTTTCCAGAACTTCGGTAGGTGAGATTTTGTCACTATTCTGTGTCTGATATTCATGAGGTCTTTGTTTAGGATTCTCCTCAAGTCTGATTTCTGCTTCATCCCGGGCTGCCATAATTACAACAGAATAAAGTGTTTTCTGTTTGTAACAGTAATTGTTTTGTTAGTTTTACATGAACAAGAAATATATGTTAAGTAAATAATTTGGCCCTGCTCAAGGTCCAAGTGTTGTACCTTTTCTCTGATACTTAAAAAAAATTCCAACTTGTTTCTAGGATCATTAATCAAAACCTTCCAACATCACCCCAACCTTTCTTATCTAGGTTTACCATATGTTTTAATACTACTTTCCTTTACATCCTTTGTGTTTGTCATAATCTTGACAAGTTAACAAAATTAAAGCCCTAACTTATTCCTAATCTCAAGGAAGATAACTTTAATTTCCTAGACAAATTCAGATATATATATATATATATACTTACCATAGACTATACACTCAGGATTCGCACAAGTTGTAACCATACCATAGAGACACGTTAATTCGTATTGGGATATCGGCTTTCGAATTAAAGAGTTAACCCCTCAGACATACTATGGAACATTAATGTCCAAAACGACATTGGTTTCCTTTGAATTTCTGGCATGAATCTCTTAGGTGTAAGTGTCATGTACCTATAAGGTGATTTAATATTCACATGTGTGACAAGTTAAGACTTAGAGTAGTTGAACTGATGATTGGGTACCTGTTTCTCATTTTTGGTTATTTCCATAATGTTTAGGGTTAACCCTCGAACTAAAACCCTATCATGATATAGATAGGTCTGAGGTGAGGCATGGAAACCTAACTAAGAAAATTTGGATCAAAGGGACTGAACCAAACTAGACTCTGAGACAAAATCGACATTACAGTTGTCTGGGTCTGATCGAATACGACTGACATAGAATAAATGAGCCCTGTCCACAATATTGATGTCACATGTAAATCACCTCCTCGGGGTCTCCGATTGTATGAATTTTCTCATCGAGTGTCTGCCACACTGCCCTAATCACATGGGTTAGTACCATTCTGCATTAATAACATTAATTTAACCCTAAGGGGATTCCACCCAAGTCTATTTTTCTACCTGTCTCCTTGCCTTCGTGCATTTTCCCTTGTTACAATGATAACCTTGTATTTCAGTCTCTCATAGCAACACGACCCTCATATTGTTGGATTCGGCTCGCTCTGGTAGGGGAGAATATGGCGAACCATTCCAACTGAACACTACCACCAGCTCGGTAAGGAAATTCCTTGGTTATATATTTCAAACTTACGATTTTTCTTTTGAGGACAGTCTTACTATGTTTAATCCTTCATGACCAGTTGATCTTGTAAAATGTTGGTAACGACATTTCACTTAATAGTTTAACTTTAGTGTTGTTTGGTTTTCATACCCATCCTGTATCGTTATTCGAGGCCCCCATTATAATGAAACCTCTTGTAATTTACTCGTGGCTTATACCAAGTTCCTTGAAGGTTTTTTGGCTTTGATTTGACATCCCCTGTTCTATTCTTGAGTCCTTTGGAAGTATGGGTGGTTTTGGTCAAGTTTTCCTATCAATCTTAGATTGTGGCTCGATACTCGATGGTTTTCACTTGGTTTCCCTACCTTAAATGAACATTGGGATTCCACCGGTGTGGGAAGGATCTTCATGCCTTTTGCATTTGGTTAAAGGTATGCAGATCTCAGATAACTATGTAATTATCCTAGAGAAGTCTTTGGCCTATCATAACTTTTGTTCTTTCACTGTTGAATTTTTTACCCTCAGGAATCATAACCACCTTACTGTCTGAGTATACCAATATCATTCAGTCTTTTACTATGCTTATCGTATCCAAACAATTTGTACAGTAAAAATATTTAAGGATTCAGAAGACAAGTTGTTGTTACACAGTTGGTCTCATGAGTCCTCAATTACCGACATGACCATTTGCATTCGTCCCTTCTAGAATTTGTAAATAATACCCTTTAATTTACAATTTGTTTTCTTTATTCTATTATACTATTGTATCAGTATGAACATCGTTTATATCTCTTGTGGTTTAGTTTTATTTTCAATAGGATCTGATTAAAACAAGATTGAACTCATAAACTCAATCTAGGGTCAATCGTACATACTTTGTCATATTGTTGCCTACTGTATGATTGTTTTCTTTTTGATAGTTTATTAAAAGTTTGGTATCCAACACTAATGATGCGCCCCTTTTTTCTGTGAGGGTACCCATCATGTGGTACTTGGCCCTTCCACCCTTTTCGGGCTCGTTGGTGGCATTTTCAAGTAGGCTCAGAGGATGGTTGTCCTGCACTCTAGGCTTGAGTTAAGTACCATCCAAGACTTTCCTATATTTACTTTCGTTTTAATTAATTTATTCCGGTAATCTAATTCTATGTCTCAATACGAATTTCTTTTTACTCCTTGGAAAATATTAAAGGAAATTTTCTTGATTTTGTTTTTAGGGTAGGTGCATCAGAAAATTTCGGATTCCAGATATTCCCCACACAATAGGTATTTGGGTTCCCTTTTCAATATTCTCAGGGCTTATCCATCCAGTTCTAATCAATTAAGATCACGGTTTCCAACTTAGATTTATCATTATTGTGTAAAGTTGGATACCCCTTTGATTTCTAGTATGGTTGGGATATGTAATAATTTTCAATATTTGAGTCATAGGCTTTTCTCCTACATACTTGTAATGATACAATTATTATTAATGATTTATTCCAGTCTTATCGTTACACTAGTCTTTTATTGTACTTGTATTGTTCAAAGGTGAAATATATACTGTTATGAACCTGAAAGACTCATGTTGTGATTATCGTCGCATCTGGCTGAACATGCCTTCTCTTAAGTTATTAGAACTCGATTTCATATGCAGTAGGTTCTCTAGATGGATCGGAAATTATTATATAGACAATTGTACACCTATATACATAAATATATATTTATATATAGATGCATGGTAGCTTCCTATTATAAGGAAACATTTTATCTTCAACCTCATTAGCACGGTTTGTTCTATATAATTGTGTGAAAAATTTGTACACACACACACAAATCTCTCTCTCTCTCTCTCTCTCTCTATATATATATATATATAACCATTCCTACTGTAGGTAATGAATTCAAGTTTTTATTAACGTTTGTACAGTCTGATTTCCTCACTTTTTGCACAGTCCGTGTATTAAATCTGTTCAAAAAAATACATGAAATATAATTCTAACTTTCACGCTTGCTTCCAGAGTTATCTTTACCTAATCATTACAATGAAACTGTAAGAATTATCCTATCTATTATTTCATTCCAACAGTATAAATCAATAGAATAATCTACTCAGAATTAAAGGGATGGTCAATAAAGATATATCTGTTTTAAGGTTCCTGTGGTGTGATTTCTCAGAATGGTTATCCAGATTTTCCATAGTGAAATTCATTTCTATCTCGACGTTTCGAGATAAAAATGAATTTCACATAAATTAATCATATCATAGAAGTATCATAGAAATTATATAACGTAGGCCCGTGCAAGTATCTTAGGGTTATTACTAAGTGTTATCACTGAAATTTCGTCTGCAAATGGTTATAGGAATCTAGCAGCTTCAAACAGTTATGAGTTCACCCATGGACCAAAATTACAAAAAAAACATTTCCAAAAGGTCCAAAACTATACAACCAGTTATAAAATTAAGGTGCACTATGACTACATAGGGCGCACACACACATGCACCATCCAAAAATGAAAGAAAAGCGCACATGCGCACAATGCGTGACTCTGCTTGCTAAAAGTCACGCACACCTGAGAACGACGCATTTATGAGATTGGTTAGCCTCCCACCCACTTCTAGTTCATCTTCCAAGTTGATTTGACATCCAAATCTCGGTTGGATCCGACTGGGTGGCTGGTCAAAGACCTAAAAATTCCCTAAACAACCCCTTTTCACACTAAAAGCTTGTTGCACAATACCTCAAAGTGATGTTATAAAACAAGGCCATGGGTGCACTACATTTTCAAGGAATTCATTTGCAAGGTTATGCTGCTACTATTCTCTTGGCGAATCCACTTTTCTCATCAAGAGTATACTAGCATCATTACATTTGGGCAATCCATCTCACCTTTTGAGTGGATTAGCTCGGGATTCTTTCACCATTTCTTTCAAGTTTTCAAAGTTGTAAGAAGAGCTCAAATTATGGGGGTCCAAGAGCCCTCCCTTGGAGGAAGAAGGGACCCAAAGTCCTCTTTCTTCTCGGTGTTTTCTTTTCACTAATACAATCCTTTCCATTGGTGACATGAGTCTTATTGGTTTCTTGTTCTTATGTCCTTATGCTCAATAGTTTAGTTGTTCTTTCATTTCTTAGTTTAATTCTTAGCTTAGTCTTTTATGTTTCTTTTTATAACCCTTTCCTTCATTATTGTCTTGCTTAGCTAACCCAACTAAGCTTGTAAGCACCTCTGTTTTGCTCATTTAGGTGACAAAAGAGGCGCAACAGATTGGAAACTCCACTGGGGAAAGGTATCAATTTCCTACCCCATTTGTTTTTTTCTAGCTCTTCTTTTGGTTTATTTAACCTGTAGGTACCATAACCGGCCCAAGCCGACATCCAAAACACCCAACCCAAAGCTGAATTGAGAGAATTCCATTCGTAATTTTCTTCACGGCTGTGTGACAGGTGTGCGCGTATTTATAGGCCCACAATCACGCATCGTGCATACGTACGCAAAAATTATTGTGTTGTTCAACACCCTCTGTGCACCTACACCCAAAATTCTCTTTCAGTTTGCACACAAGTGCTCAGTGCGTCTCTACCTACTCTGAGACCAGTGCACCTATGCAGAAAAAAACACATTGTAAGCCTTTTTGTGATTTGGGGGAGGCCCCTAGCCTTCTTAAAAATGATTTCATGCATGTTGTAATCTACACCACACTTAGTTCCCTCTCTATATAAAGGGATTAGTCAAAACACATAGGCACTTAGAGGGTTTAAAATAATTATTTCCTCTTTTTTCTTTCATTTTTCCACATGGATGGATTGCTTTGACTAAAAGTATAAGTTGGAATCATTTGTAATCACATAAAGCTTGCATTGGGACCATAAGTTGGATAACAATCGTTTAGTATGCTCTTCTCTCATGCTTCAAAGCGACCTTGAGAATTAGAAAAAGGTTGTAGGACAATTTCATCTCCCTTAAAAAGACTAAAACCTTTAGGAGAGGACAACAGCCCCCTCAGGACTCCTCTTAGTTTATTTTTCAAATACATCTCAAGATTGTAACGGTCCCATACATGCCCACATGCTACAAAGATAGGATAGTGTTGAAATTTACTTTCTTAGATTAAATCATGAGGGAAGTTTAAAGGTTTTGTAACGGGCCCATACATTCCGACATGATCAAAATCTAGGATAGTTTCAAAGCTTTCTTAGATTAAATCACAATAGGGAGTTAAAGGAATAGTAAAGGACCCACATGTCCACATGCTAGCTTCCTAAGGACTTTTGAATTACGCAAGGTTGTACCAATGGCATTTAGTTAATTAGGTAATCGATATTTGTAAGGACCAAGAAAAGTCCACATGCAGCAATGAGACACCTAATTCATTAAAACATTGGCACACTTTCATTCATTCACACACAAAAGTCACTTACCACTCACATAGTTTTCATCTCGAAATGTGGAGGTCAAAGTAAGTTTCCTCCAAAGGGATTCTGAAACACCCCACCCTTTTCTTGACGAAACTATCCACTCCCATTTAAATTCAACGAGATTGGCTCACACCCCCAATCTCTCAAACAACCACATCTAATTTTTTTCTAAAAACTCACTAAGTTTTCCTCCACAAGAGGTGCCAAAATTTTTTTTTTAGTTTAGGTAGGATTTCGGGGATAGGCATCCAAATAACTCCCCATCATCTAGTTCTCATAATGTCAAAACCATAGAAGTTGTCAAATAGGGAACTGTAAATCCTCCAAGTCAAGTGTTCCTTACACCATAAGGCAGGGAGATACACATGAAGGGTTGAAGGCCAAGGTCTAGTTGTTTTGTACGTCCCCCCTTGAGGCACCCACCTCTTGGATGGGATCCAACCCATGACCCATTTCTTAGTACATAAATCTAAATGCCACATTTTGACCGAGGTACCTAGTGACCAAATTTTAGGAGATCTACCTAGGTGGAAATTGTGGGCTGCAATTGCACCTTGATCGGATTTTGTGTGGCTATTGGGAAATATCGCCAGTTCTTTAGAGATATGCCCCCTCTACCCCTAATTATAACTGATCGCTTCATCCTTCACTAGTTTCTCTTCTGGTGGCTTCAGACCCTATTGCCGAGTGTTATTGGAAGGCCTGGTGCTATTTTGAGAGGAAGGACGTTACGTCTTTTTAGGACATGAGAATTTGTTTTCTTTTTTTCCCCATGTGGACAAAACCATTTATCCACATATATGCTTCTTTATCAAAACACTTTATGTATGATGCATTTCTGATTACATTTGATTTAGATATATATATTGTGTAAAGTTCAAAAATTACAAACAAAGGCTCTTGTTTATTACTCTCACCACAATTTGCACACATCCACTCATCTAGTTGGACATCATAGGGGACCCACAGAACCCCTGTCATTCCAGATGCTTGCTAAACCTCCCTCCTATTCTAGTGGGAGTTACTAATCTTGCCAACTCATCGGCACCACCTTCACACACTCTAGTGAGTGCCACTATCTTAGGGTCAGCTTTGCTTGGTTCCACCTTACTTGGGTCCAATTTCCAGGTTCCATAGTCCACTCTCTCTCCTTTACGTGAAATAAGGGGACCAACTTCCTCTCAAGGGGGAAGTAAAAACCCACCTAGTCCCCCCCAAGAGTCAGGTTCACAACACACTCACACCATGGTTGGAACTAATCGTCCACCCCCCCTACAGATGCCATACTTGGCCTCTCTCAACATACCAGACCTAAGCAAACTCACAAATGATCCTATATTGCATAACCCCACATGGCTCAGAATGCCCACCAAACTACCTTAAGATATCCCCAAGTTTGAAGGAAAGGTAGGGGACGACCCTGCCAACCATGTCATGACTTTCCACTTATGGTGCTCTTCCAATAGCATTGTGGATGATTCCATTCAACTATGATTATTTCAACGCACACTCACTGACCCATCATCCAAATGGTATGTAGATGAAAGTCGGGGTCCCATGCGACCTTCGAGTCCTTGGCCAAATAATTTTTGACCTTCTTCCAATTACCAATCCACCATGACAATGGTATTGAACTACTATCTAAGTTCAAACAAACCTCAGCCACACATATCTCTGATCACATCCATGAGTGGCGTCGATGACGTAGTTTGTGAAAAGAAGAAACCACCAAACAATAATGTCTTGATTGGTTTCTCAGATCACTTGTCTCTCTGCTCAGTAAAGATGTGGATTCCACCTTCCCTCAATCAGAAGAAGAGGCCATCAGTAAGGCTCAACAATACAACCTCATATATTCACAATCATGGTACTTGTACATAGTACTTCCTGATATCCCAAAACCCGTGCCATTTGGCCAAGACAAACCCGGGATGTCTCACTCAGTAGACAGATTGATTGGTAATACCACGCACCACATTCCACAACCCCAACAACCACCAATGTATGGCACACCTCAATATCCGTCGGCATATGGAGGAACCCCTTATTATTCCCCACCCCCTTATCAATAACCATACCCTGTTGCCCTTCCTCCACCCATCAGTGGGCCACTGTCGGCACCCACAATACACCCACCAATCCAAACAAGTTCTGTTACTCCCTCTACCTCATCTTATACTCTAAGTACTAGTGAAAGCGCCACACCTTCCTATGTACCTTACATATCATTACCCCCACATAATCTATACTTTCAATTCCCTGGTCCTCCATAACCCATGGCTCCCCCACACCCTCACGCTGGGGTGAATTTTGTTCAACCCTCTCCCCTTCAACAATATCAAAATTTTGAACAACTGAATACGGAAAATCTGACCCATCAGTTGAATAATTCCAAAAAGAAAGGAAAAAACAGGAACAATAACAACCCAGGTCAAGGCTGGAATCACCCCCAACAGAACCAACCTACTGGGGGCAACCAGAATCAAGGGAATTAGAACCCCCAAGGGGGAAATAACAACAGGTGTCAAGGGAAAAATAACAATAATCTTCGAACCAACTTCCCTTGTGCCCTTTGCGGTGATTTCGGTCATTATACTCATCATTTCCCCCAAATCGCTTATTTTAAACAAATGAAAGACTCAGGAAGTGTACCATATCCTCCAGCACTGCCTGCCCCTCAAAAGCCCCCACAACAATACGTCCAACAACCTCTCCCATCCATGCTGCAAAATCCCATTCTGCACCAGGGTGTGATGAACACCCAACAAGACATGCAACCTACCCCACCAGAGTTGGGACAATATATCAACCCAAAAAATCCTGCAGATCGCACTATCCTCCTCACTAGTGAGGAAGAAGTCCTTCTACAGACATGTAGTCGTCAATATCATGCACCTGCTAAGTCTCCTCCCATTCCCCCAGAAACAATCCCAGCACTAAAGGGAGCCCCATTGGTGATTCCTCACCCTAACATGGACAAACCTCTTCACATCCCTCTCATCCCATTGTGCAAGAATGTCCACAACCCACAGGCTAGGGCGGCTCATAATTATAGTTTGGTCGATGACTTAGCATAGTCCTTGGCTACCATGTCAGTCTTAGAAGTACTTCAAACTTGTCCCACTCAGTGAAAATCATTACTTTCTGCCTTGGGGGAAGTAGACCCCGTAGATACCCAACTCATCACATTTGATCTTGACAGCGAAGAACCTCGCCTCCCCACTCTCATTTCTTTTCAAATCCCAGTGAAAATTCGAAACATTGTAGTTCATCGGTGCATCATCGATGAAGGCGCATCCACATGCATCATGTCCAAGTCTGTATGGCAGAGACTTGGTTCCCCTGAACTCATACCATCTGCCATTACCTTAAGAGCTTATGATGAACAACCATCTTCTCCTGAAGGGCTCTTCCAAAATGTCCCTGTAGAACTTGGGGGAAAGACCATTCTTATTGACATTGAAGTTATCAATGCCCCACTTGATTACAATATCTTGTTCGGCCATAGCTACATGTACGCTATGAAGGCAGTTGCCTCTTCTGTCTTTCGAACCATGATATTCCCCCATAATGGGAAGATCATGACCATTGACCAAGTTTCACATTATGAGCCTAACCCTTCTGCCAACATCGATAACATTCTCCCTCTCATCCATACTAATCACGAAGAATACCCCCTCATCGAAATGCCCCCCAGAATTTTCAAAGACCCATCATTGTTAGCAACTTACCATGGTGCACCACCACTCCTTCATCCTTCCAATTAGGTATGTTTCGTATCATCCAAAGGACCTAACATGGAGGATACCCTTCCTCCCAGTGAGGCTTCTATCATATCTAATGTCCCACTAGTCGCAAAGATCCTCCCTCATGAGCCTCTTGCGAACTCGTTGACACCACCAGTTCACGATTTCACCTCTCCCCAAGGCCGTATCCCAATTCGGGAAACAGTTCCCCAAGCCATTACTCAAATCCCCTTCTCTTACCCTCCACCAGGCGTACAATATTTCCAAGTAGATGCAACACTTACTCTCCCTAATATGGTGTTAACAATCCCAGTTTGGTATTTACATCCACTAGAGATGGTTCCTCAACCATCCCTTCCCCTCCAAACAGAAGGAATCCCAATGAGGATTCTCATACTCACTCCCACCATACCATATACACCCCCACTCACTAACCTCCCTGCCACTGTTGGGGGTAGGTGAAATAAGAAGGATCCCACCACTCCACTTCCCCCATGCATCCAACCTCCTTGCGCACTATGTGAGAAAGACAGACACCCAACTAACAAATGCCCATCTCTACCCGAGTGACGTAACCTAATTCAACTCAATCAAACACGGTCATCGTTCATCACTGTAGAAAGTATTGCTGCTACCTCCCCTAACGCAAGTAGCAAAGGGTTGCAAACCAAATTCGCTTGCGCCATATGTTCAGAATATGGCCATTATACACACCATTGCCTAGCACTACCTCAATTCTGGTAGACATTAGTCGCAATATGCCAAAGCTTCCAACATGAACCTAGTCCAGCTACATCATCCCCACCAAACATCATTGACATCCACTATGTCACGAATTCAGTATACGAATGCATGAGGTTCCCTTTCTCTCTATGTGAATCCTTAGATCATTTTACATATCAATTTCCTAGGATCATTGAATACAGGCAATGCCAAATGATCCTGATTCAAACCCGTACCCCCTATAGAATCGATGACTAACCTTACCTCATCACTATAGACTCTTCATATCATTTCTCCTAAAACAAAAGCACTCCCTATTCCTCCGTGGTTCTTGGATGACTTATACAAGGATTTACCCCCAAATCCCACCAATTCTCCCATTCATTTCCCCACGAAAAGTTTATGCCCAACCACCACTAGTACTCCTCAGTACCTCGATATTTGGTTGATGTCAAGTGAACCCTCACAATCTCATTACGTCATTCCCCCTGCTTCTTCATCACCAGAGGACAACCACATGGTAACAGTCACTGATATCACTCTTTATGATCCCTTGTATTCCTACCAATTCCACTTTGACGAGGACATACTCGAAGAATTAAACACCCCCGACTACCCATAGGATGCGGTACACCACCGAGTGCTCTTCTTTCCACAAGAAGCCTTCATGCTTCCTAACCAACACCCCATATACGCAGTCGAAACCAAGGATTTTATCACATCAGGGCATATCGACTGGTTCAACAACCCCATCCCTGCCCCTGATGCTTTTGAAAAAGGAATGCCTCTATGATTGCCTCACAGCCTTAGGCAAATTACAGAGTGCTAACATAATGGCGACCATACTGGGGAATTTCCCCAGTAGTACACTTCAAAGCTCTAGATCTGATCACTGAT